>JAMOIN010000139.1:0-22115 GCA_024666655.1 Dascyllus trimaculatus
CACCACACTTCACTCCGGTGAACATCCAGGGTCTGGACATCGAGGTAGTGGAGTCCTACAAATTCCTGGGTGTTCACCTCAATAACAAACTGGACTGGACTGACAACACCCACGCCCTGTACAAGAAGGGTCAGAGTCGCCTCCACCTGCTGAGGAGACTGAGATCCTTCGGTGTGTGCAGGGCTCTTCTCAGGACTTTCTATGACTCTGTGGTAGCTTCTGCCATCTTCTACGCTGTGGTCTGCTGGAGAGGTGGCTGCACTGACAGGGACAGGAAGAGACTCAGCAAACTGATCAGGAGGGCGAGCTCTGTCCTGGACTGTCCACTGGACTCCATAGAGGAGGTGGGTGAGAGGAGGATGTTGGCCAAGCTGACATCTATCATGGACAACCCCTCTCATCCCCTGCATGACACTGTGGGGTCTCTGAGCAGCTCCTTCAGCAGCAGACTGATACACCCACGGTGTAGGAAGGAACGCTACCGCAGGTCCTTCATTCCAACAGCCATCAGACTCTACAACACACAACACTAGCACAACCTGAATGTGTTGTAGCTTCTTTTTGCACTATTCATCTGTTTGCACTATTCATCTGTTTGCACTGTTCATCTGTTTTGCAGTACTCATCGTACTGTTACCATGTGCAATATTATATATTCAAATTTTCTTTGGTAAATATTCCTTTCATATTCACACGTCACTTATTGCTGTATCTATTGTATATTTTAAATGTTTCTTTATAGTAGATTGTTTATTTTCTTTTTTTCTGTATAGGGTATGTTGTGTGTTTTTCTGCTTTTTGTCTATGCTGCTGTAACGAGGAAATTTCCCCGTTGTGGGATTAATAAAGTATAATCTAATCTAATCTAATCTAATCTAATCTAATCTAATCTAAAAATGTCACAAAAACGTCATACCGCGGTATGAGGTCAAAAATGTCACAAAAACGTCATACCGCGGAATCATGTAAAAAATGTCACAAAAATGTCACAAAAATGTCATACCGCGGGATCATGTCAAAAATGTCATAAAAAGATCAGAAATGTCTCAAAAACGTCATACCGCGGTATGAATTCAAAAATGTCACAAAAACGTCATACCGCGGTATGAGGTCAAAAATGTCAAAAAAACGTCATACCGCGGCATGAGGTAAAAAGTGTCACAAAAACGTCATACCGCGGAATCATGGCAAAAATGTCAGAAAAAGGTCAAAAATGTCACAAAAACGTCATACCGCGGAATGATGTCAAAAATTTCACAGAAAAGTCATACCGCGGTATAATGTCAAAAATATCACAAAAACGTCATACCGCGGTATGAGGTCAAAAATGTCACAAAAACGTCATACCGCGGTATGAGGTAAAAAGTGTTACAAAAACCTCATACCGCGGAATCATGTCAAAAATTTCACAGAAAGGTCAAAAATTTCACAAAAACGTCATACCGCGGTATGAGGTCAAAAACGTCACAAAAGTCACAAAAACATCAAACCGCGGTATGAGGTCAAAAATGTCACAAAAACGTCATACAGCGGAATCATGTAAAAATGTCACAAAAAGGTCAAAAATGTCACAAAAACGTCATAACGCGGTATGAGGTCAAAAACGTCATGAAAACTTCATGCCGCGGTATGAGGTCAAAAATGTCACAAAAACGTTTTACCGCGGGATGAGGTCAAAAATGTCACAAAAACGTCATACCGCGGTATGAGGTCAAAAATGTCACAAAAACGTCATACCGCGGTATGAGGTCAAAAATGTCACAAAAACGTCATACCGCGGAATCATGTAAAAAATGTCAAAAAAGGTCAAAAATGTCACAAAAACGTTACACCACGGTATGAGGTCAAAAATGTCGCAAATACGTCATTCCGCAGAATGAGGTCAAAAATGTCACAAAAATGTCAAAAATGTCACAAAAACGTCATACCGCGGTATGAGGTCAAAAATGTCACAATAATGTCTTACCGCGGAATGATGTCAAAAATGTCACAAAAACGTCATGCCGCGGTATGAGGTCAAAAATGTCACAAAAACGTCATACCGCGGTATGAGGTAAAAAGTGTCACAAAAACGTCATCCCGCGGAATCATGTCAAAAATGTCACAAACAGGTCAAAAATGTCACAAAAACGTCATCCTGCGATATGAGGTCAAAAACGTCACAAAAGTCACAAAAACGTCATAACGCGGTATGAGGTCAAAAATGTCACAAAAACGTCATTAGGCAGGATGATGTCAAAAATGGTCCAAAAAGGTCAAAAATTTCACAAAAACATTATACCGCGGTATGAAGTCAAAATGTCACAAAAACGTCATTTCGCGGTATGAGGTCAAAAACGTCACAAAAACGTCACAAAAGTCACAAAACTTCACACCGCGGTATGAGGTCAAAAATGTCGCAAAAACGTCATAACGCGGTTTGAGTTCAAAAACGTCACGAAAACGTCATACCGCGGTATGAGGTCAAAAATGTCACAAAAACGTTAGACCGCGGGATGAGGTCAAAAATGTCACAAAAACGTCATACCGCGGAATGATGTCAAAAATTTCACAGAAAAGTCATACCGCGGTATGAGGTCAAAAATGTCACAAAAACGTCATACCGCGGTATGAGGTCAAAAATGTCACAAAAACGTCATACCGCGGTATGAGGTAAAAAGTGTCACAAAAACCTCATACCGCGGAATCATGTCAAAAATTTCACAGAAAGGTCAAAAATTTCACAAAAACGTCATACCGCGGTATGAGGTCAAAAACGTCACAAAAGTCACAAAAACATCAAACCGCGGTATGAGGTCAAAAATGTCACAAAAACGTCATACAGCGGAATCATGTAAAAATGTCACAAAAAGGTCAAAAATGTCACAAAAACGTCATAACGCGGTATGAGGTCAAAAACGTCACGAAAACGTCATACCGCGGTATGAGGTCAAAAATGTCACAAAAACGTTTTACCGCGGGATGAGGTCAAAAATGTCACAAAAACGTCATACCGCGGTATGAGGTCAAAAATGTCACAAAAACGTCATACCGCGGTATGAGGTCAAAAATGTCACAAAAACGTCATACCGCGGAATCATGCAAAAAATGTCAAAAAAGGTCAAAAATGTCACAAAAACGTTATACCACGGTATGAGGTCAAAAATGTCGCAAATACGTCATTCCGCAGAATGAGGTCAAAAATGTCACAAAAATGTCAAAAATGTCACAAAAACGTCATACCGCGGTATGAGGTCGAAAATGTCACAATAATGTCTTACCGCGGAATGATGTCAAGAATGTCACAAAAACGTCATGCCGCGGTATGAGGTCAAAAATGTCACAAAAACGTCATACCGCGGAATCATGTAAAAAATGTCACAAAAATGTCACAAAAATGTCAAAAATGTCATAAAAAGATCAAAAATGTCTCAAAAACGTCATACCGCGGTCTGAAGTCAAAAATGCCTCAAAAACGTCACACCACGGGATGATGTCAAAAATGTCACGAAAAGGTCAAAAATGTCTCAAAAACGTGATGCCGCGATATGAGGTCAAAAATGTCAGAAAAACGTCACACCGCGGGATGATGTGAAAAACGTAACAAAAATTTCATACCGCAGTATGGTGTCAAAAATGTCACAAAAACGTAATAACGCGGGATGAGGTCAAAAATGTCACAAAAACGTCATACCGTGGGATGATGTCAAAAATATCACAAAAATTTCATACCGCAGTATGAGGTAAAAAGTGTCACTAAAACGTCATACCGCAGAATCATGTCAAAAATGTCACAAAAAGGTCAAAAATGTCACAAAAACGTCATACCGTGGGATGATGTCAAAAATATCACAAAAATTTCATACCGCAGTATGATGTCAAAAATGTCACAAAAACGTCATACCGCGGGATGAGGTCAAAAATGTCACAAAAAAGTCATTCCGCGGGATGATGTCAAAAATTTCACAAAAACGTCATACCGCGGAATCATGTCAAAAATGTCACAAAGTCATACCGCGGTCCAAGGTCAAAAATGTCACAAAAACGTCATGCCACGGAATCATGTAAAAAATGTCACAAAAAGGTCAAAAATGTCACAAAAACGCTATACCGCGCGATGAGGTCAAAAATGTCACAAAAACGTCATACCGCGGTCTGAGGTCAAAATCGTCACAAAAACGTCATACCGCGGAATGTTGTCAAAAATATCACAAAAACGTCATACCGTGGGATGATGTCAAAAATATCACAAAAATTTCATACCGCAGTTTGATGTCAAAAATGTCACAAAAACATCATACCACGGGATGAGGTCAAAAATGTCACAAAAAAGTCATTCCGCGGGATGATGTCAAAAATGTCACAAAAACGTCATACCGCGGTATGAGGTCAAAAATGTCACAAAAACGTCATACCGCGGAATCATGTCAAAAATGTCACAAAAACGTCATGCCACGGAATCATGTAAAAAATGTCACAAAAACGTTATACCGCGGTATTAGGTCAAAAATGTCACAAAAACGTCATACCGCGGTATGAGGTCAAAATCGTCACAAAAGTCACAAAAACGTCATACCGCAGTATCAGGTCAAGAATGTCACAAAAACGTCATACCGCGGGATGAGGTCAAAAATGCCTCAAAAACGTCACACCGCGGGATGATGTCAAAAATGTCACAAAAATTTCATACTGCAGTATGGTGTCAAAAATGTCACAAAAACGTAATAACGCGGGATGAGGTCAAAAATGTCACAAAAATTTCATACCACGGAATGAGGTCAAAAATGTCACAAAAACGTTATACCGCGGTATGAGGTCAAAAATGTCACAACAACGTCATACCGCGGTATGAGGTCAAAAACGTCTCAAAAGTCACAAAAACGTCATACCGCGGTATGAGGTCAAAAATGTCAAAAAAGGTCAAAAATATCACAAAAACGTTAAACCACGGTATGAGGTCAAAAATGTCACAAAAACGTCATACCGCGGGATGAGGTCAAAAATGTCAAAAAAACGTCATACCGCGGTATGAGGTCAAAAATGTCGCAAAAACGTCATACCGCTGTATGAGGTCCAAAATGTCACAAAAACGTCATTCTGCGGAATGATGTCAAAAATGTCACAAAAACGTCATACCGCGGAATGAGGTCAAAAATGTCACAGAAACGTCATACCGCGGTATGAGGTAAAAAGTGTCACAAAAACGTCATCCCGCGGAATCATGTCAAAAATGTCACAAAAAGGTCAAAAATGTCACAAAAACGTCATCCTGCGATATGAGGTCAAAAACGTCACAAAAGTCACAAAAACGTCATAACGCGGTATGAGGTCAAAAATGTCACAAAAACGTCATTAGGCAGGATGATGTCAAAAATGTTCCAAAAAGGTCAAAAATTTCACAAAAACATTATACCGCGGTATGAGGTCAAAAATGTCACAAAAACGTCATTTCGCGGTATGAGGTCAAAAATGTCGCAAAAACGTCAAAACGCGGTATGAGTTCAAAAACGTCACGAAAACGTCATACCGCGGTATGAGGTCAAAAATGTCACAAAAACGTTATACCGCGGGATGAGGTCAAAAATGTCACAAAAACGTCATACCGCGGAATGATGTCAAAAATTTCACAGAAAAGTCATACCGCGGTATGAGGTCAAAAATGTCACAAAAACGTCATACCGCGGTATGAGGTCAAAAATGTCACAAAAACGTCATACCGTTGTATGAGGTAAAAAGTGTCACAAAAACCTCATACCGCGGAATCATGTCAAAAATTTCACAGAAAGGTCAAAAATTTCACAAAAACGTCATACCGCGGTATGAGGTCAAAAACGTCACAAAAGTCACAAAAACATCAAACCGCGGTATGAGGTCAAAAATGTCACAAAAACGTCATACAGCGGAATCATGTAAAAATGTCACAAAAAGGTCAAAAATGTCACAAAAACGTCATAACGCGGTATGAGGTCAAAAACGTCACGAAAACTTCATACCGCGGTATGAGGTCAAAAATGTCACAAAAACGTTTTACCGCGGGATGAGGTCAAAAATGTCACAAAAACGTCATACCGCGGTATGAGGTCAAAAATGTCACAAAAACGTCATACCGCGGTATGAGGTCAAAAATGTCACAAAAACGTCATACCGCGGAATCATGTAAAAAATGACAAAAAAGGTCAAAAATGTCACAAAAACGTTATACCACGGTATGAGGTCAAAAATGTCGCAAATACGTCATTCCGCAGAATGAGGTCAAAAATGTCACAAAAATGTCAAAAATGTCACAAAAACGTCATACCGCGGTATGAGGTCGAAAATGTCACAATAATGTCTTACCGCGGAATGATGTCAAGAATGTCACAAAAACGTCATGCCGCGGTATGAGGTCAAAAATGTCACAAAAACGTCATACCGCGGAATCATGTAAAAAATGTCACAAAAATGTCACAAAAATGTCAAAAATGTCATAAAAAGATCAAAAATGTCTCAAAAACGTCATACCGCGGTCTGAAGTCAAAAATGCCTCAAAAACGTCACACCACGGGATGATGTCAAAAATGTCACAACAAGGTCAAAAATGTCTCAAAAACGTGATGCCGCGATATGAGGTCAAAAATGTCAGAAAAACGTCACACCGCGGGATGATGTGAAAAATGTCACAAAAATTTCATACCGCAGTATGGTGTCAAAAATGTCACAAAAACGTCATACCGTGGGATGATGTCAAAAATATCACAAAAATTTCATACCACGGTATGAGGTCAAAAATGTCACAAAAACGTCATACCGCGGTATGAGGTCAAAAATGTCACAAAAACGTCATACCGCGGTATGAGGTCAAAAACGTCTCAAACGTCAGAAAAACGTCATACCGCGGTATGAGGTCCAAAATGTCAATAAAACGTCATACCGTGGAATGATTTCAAAAATGTCACAAAAACGTCATACTGCGGAATCATGTAAAAAATGTCACAAAAATGACACAAAAACGTCATACCGCGGGATCATGTCAAAAATGTCATAAAATGATCAAAAATGTCTGAAAAAAGTCATACCGCTGTTTGAGGTCCAAAATGTCACAAAAACGTCATACCGCGGGATGATGTCAAAAATGTCACAAAAACGTCATACCGCGGAATCATGTAAAAAATGTCACAAAAATGTCACAATAACGTCATACCGCGGGATAATGTCAAAAATGTCACAAAAAGATCAAAAATGTCTCAAAAATGTCATACCGCGGTATGAGGTCAAAAATGTCACAAAAACGTCATACCGCGGTATGAGGTAAAAAGTGTCACAAAAACGTCATCCCGCGGAATCATGTCAAAAATGTCACAAAAAGGTCAAAAATGTCACAAAAACGTCATCCTGCGATATGAGGTCAAAAACTTCACAAAAGTCACAAAAACGTCATAACGCGGTATGAGGTCAAAAATGTCACAAAAACGTCATTAGGCAGGATGATGTCAAAAATGTTCCAAAAAGGTCAAAAATTTCACAAAAACGTTATACCGCGGTATGGGGTCAAAAACGTCACAAAAGTCACAAAACGTCATACCGCGGTATGAGGTAAAAAATGTCGCAAAAACGTCATAACGCGGCATGAGTTCAAAAACGTCACGAAAACGTCATACCGCGGTATGAGGTCAAAAATGTCACAAAAACGATATACCGCGGGATTAGGTCAAAAATGTCACAAAAACGTCATACCGCGGAATGATGTCAAAAATTTCACAGAAAAGTCATACCGCGGTATGAGGTCAAAAATGTCACAAAAACGTCATACCGCGGTATGAGGTCAAAAATGTCACAAAAACTTCATACTGCGGAATCATGTAAAAAATGTCAAAAAAGGTCAAAGATGTCACAAAAACGTCATACCGCGGAATGATGTAAAAAATGTCACAAAAACGTCATACCGCGGGATGATGTCAAAAATGTCACAAAAACGTCATACCGCGGAATCATGTAAAAAATGTCACAAAAATGTCACAAAGATGTCATACCGCAGGATCATGTCAAAAACGTCATAAAAAGATCAAAAATGTCTCAAAAACGTCATACCGCGGTATGAAGTCAAAAATGTCACAAAAACGTCATCCCTCGGAATCATGGCAAAAATGTCACAAAAAGGTCAAAATGTCACAAAAACGTCATGCCGCGGAATGTTGTCAAAAATGTCACAAAAACGTCATACCGTGGGATGATGTCAAAAATATCACAAAAATTTCATACCGCGGTATGAGGTCAAAAATGTCACAAAAACGTTATACCGCGGGATGAGGTCAAAAATGTCACAAAAACCTCATACCGCGGAATGATGTCAAAAATTTCACAAAAAAGTCATTCCGCGGGATGATGTCAAAAATTTCACAAAAACGTCATACCGCGGAATCATGTCAAAAATGTCACAAAAGTCATACCGCGGTATAAGGTCAAAAATGTCACAAAAACGTCATGCCACGGAATCATGTAAAAAAAGTCACAAAAAGGTCAAAAATGTCACAAAAACGTTATACCGCGGTATGAGGTCAAAAATGTCACAAAAACGTCATACCGCGGTATGAGGTCAAAATCGTCACAAAAGTCACAAAAACGTCATACCGCGGTATGAGGTAAAAAATGTCACAAAAACGTCATACCGCAATATGAGGTCAAAAATGTCAGAAAAACGTCACACCGCGGTATGAGGTAAAAAATTTCACAAAAAATTCATACCGCAGTATGGTGTCAAAAATGTCACAAAAACGTAATAACGCGGGATGAGGTCAAAAATGTCACAAAAATTTCATACCACGGAATGAGGTCAAAAATGTCACAAAAACGTTATACCGCGGTATGAGGTCAAAAATGTCACAAAAACGTCATACCGCGGTATGAGGTCAAAAACGTCTCAAAAGTCACAAAAACGTCATACCGCGGAATGATTTAAAAAATGTCACAAAAACGTCATACCGCGGAATCATGTAAAAAATGTCACAAAAATGTCACAAAAACGTCATACCGCGGGATCATGTCAAAAATGTCATAAAAAGATCAAAAATGTCTCAAAAACGTCATACCGCTGTATGAGGTCCAAAATGTCACAAAAACGTCATACCGCGGAATGATGTCAAAAATGTCACAAAAACGTCATACCGCGGGATGATGTCAAAAATGTCACAAAAACGTCATACCGCGGAATCATGTAAAAAATGTCACAAAAATGTCACAATAACGTCATACCGCGGGATAATGTCAAAAATGTCATAAAAAGATCAAAAATGTCTCAAAAATGTCATACCGCGGAATGACGTCAAAAATGTCACAAAAACGTCATAACGCGGTATGAGGTCAAAAATGTCACAAAAACGTAATACCGCGGAATTATGTCAAAAATGTCACAAAAACGTCATACCACGGCATGAGGTCAAAAACGTCACGAAAACGTCATACGATGACATTTTATGAGGTCAAAAATGTCTCAAAAACGTCATACCGCGGGATGATGTCAAAAATGTCACAAAAAGGTCAAAAATGTCACAAAAACGTCATTCCACGGTATGATGTCACAAATGTCACAAAAACGTCATACCGCGGGATGAGGTCAAAAACGTCAAAAAAATGTCATACCGCGGAATCATGTCAAAAATATCACAAAAAGGTCAAAAATGTCACAAAGACGTTATACCGCGGTATGAGGTCAAAAATGTCACAAAAACGTCATACAGCGGGATAAGGTCAAAAATGTCACAAAAACGTCATACGGCGGGATAATGTCAAAAATGTCACAAAAAGGCCAAAAATGTCTCAAAAATTTGATACCTCGGTATGATGTCAAAAATGTCACAAAAACGTAATACCGCGGAATTATGTCAAAAATGTCACAAAAACGTCATACCACGGCATGAGGTCAAAAACGTCACGAAAACGTCATACGATGACATTTTATGAGGTCAAAAATGTCTCAAAAACGTCATACCGCGGGATGATGTCAAAAATGTCACAAAAAGGTCAAAAATGTCACAAAAACGTCATACCACGGTATGATGTCAAAAATGTCACAAAAACGTCATACCGCGGGATGAGGTCAAAAACGTCACGAAAACGTCATGCGATGAAATTTTATGAGGTCAAAAATGTCTCAAAAACGTCATTCCGCGGGATGATGTCAAAAATGTCACAAAAAGGTCAAAACTGTCTCAAAAACGTGATACCGCGGTATGAGGTCAAAAATGTCAAAAAAAGGTCAACAATGTCGCAAAAACGTCATACCGCGGTATGAGGTCAAAAATGTCAAAAAAACGTCATACCGCGGAATCATGTCAAAAATATCACAAAAAGGTCAAAAATGTCACAAAGACGTTATACCGCGGTATGAGGTCAAAAATGTCACAAAAACGTCATACAGCGGGATGAGGTCAAAAATGTCACAAAAACGTCATACGGCGGGATAATGTCAAAAATGTCACAAAAACTTCATACCACGTTATGAGGTCAAAAATGTCACAAAAAAGTATAAAATGTCACAAAAACGTCATACCGCGGTGTGACGTCAAAAATGTCAAAAAACGTCATGCCGCGGAATGTTGTCAAAAATGTCACAAAAACGTCATACCGTGGGATGATGTCAAAAATTTCACAAAAAAGTCATTCCGCGGGATGATGTCAAAAATGTCACAAAAACGTCATGCCACGGAATCATGTAAAAAATGTCACAAAAAGGTCAAAAATGTCACAAAAACGTTATACCGCGGTATGAGGTCAAAAATGTCACAAAAACGTCATACCGCGGTATGAGGTCAAAAACGTAATAAAAGTCACAAAAACGTCATACCGCGGTATGAGGTCAAAAATGTCACAAAAACGTCATACCGCAGTATGAGGTCAAGAATGTCACAAAAACGTCATACCGCGGGATGAGGTCAAAAATGCCTCAAAGACGTCACACCACGGGATGATGTCAAAAATGTCACAAAAAGGTCAAAAATGTCTCAAAAACGTGATGCCGCGATATGAGGTCAAAAATTTCACAAAAACGTCACACCGCGGGATGATGTCAACAATGTCACAAAAATTTCATACCGCAGTATGGTGTCAAAAATGTCACAAAAACGTAATAACGCGGGATGAGGTCAAAAATGTCACAAAAATTTCATACCACGGAATGAGGTCAAAAATTTCACAAAAACGCTATACCGCGGTATGAGGTCAAAAATGTCACAAAAACGTCATACCGCGGTATGAGGTCAAAAACGTCTCAAAAGTCACAAAAACGTCATACCGCGGAATGATTTCAAAAATGTCACAAAAACGTCACACTGCGGAATCATGTAAAAAATGTCACAAACATGACACAAAAACGTCATACCGCGGGATCATGTCAAAAATGTCATAAAAAGATCAAAAATGTCTCAAAAACGTCATACCGCTGTTTGAGGTCCAAAATGTCACAAAAACGTCATACCGCGGAATGATGTCAAAAATGTCACAAAATTGCATACCGCGGGATGATGTCAAAAATGTCACAAAAACGTCATACCGCGGAATCATGTAAAAAATGTCAAAAAAGGTCAAAGATGTCACAAAAACGTCATACCGCGGAATGATGTCAAAAATGTCACAAAAACGTCATACCGCGGGATGATGTCAAAAAATTCACAAAAACGTCCTGCTGCGGTATGAGGTCAAAAATGTCACAAAAACGTCATACAGCGGAATCATGTAAAAATGTCACAAAAAGGTCAAAAATGTCACAAAAACGTCATAACGCGGTATGAGGTCAAAAACGTCACGAAAACGTCATACCGCGGTATGAGGTCAAAAATGTCACAAAAACGTTTTACCGCGGTATGAGGTCAAAAATGTCACAAAAATGTCATACCGCAGTATGAGGTCAAAAATGTCACAAAAACGTCATGCCGCGGTATGAGGTCAAAAATGTCACAATAATGTCATAACGCGGAATCATGTAAAAAATGTCACAAAAATGTCACAAAAATGTCAAAAATGTCATAAAAAGATCAAAAATGTCTCAAAAACGTCATACCGCGGTATGAAGTCAAAAATGCCTCAAAAACGTCACACCACGGGATGATGTCAAAAATGTCACAAAAAGGTCAAAAATGTCTCAAAAACGTGATGCCGCGATATGAGGTCAAAAATGTCAGAAAAACGTCACACCGCGGGATGATGTGAAAAATGTCACAAAAATTTCATACCGCAGTATGGTGTCAAAAATGTCACAAAAACGTAATAACGCGGGATGAGGTCAAAAATGTCACAAAAATTTCATACCACGGAATGAGGTCAAAAATTTCACAAAAACGTTATACCGCGGTATGAGGTCAAAAATGTCACAAAAACGTCATACCGCGGTATGAGGTCAAAAACGTCTCAAAAGTCACAAAAACGTCATAGTATGAGGTCCAAAATGTCAATAAAACTTCATACCGCGGAATGATTTCAAAAATGTCACAAAAACGTCATACTGCGGAATCATGTAAAAAATGTCACAAAAATGACACAAAAACGTCATACCGCGGGATCATGTCAAAAATGTCATAAAAAGATCAAAAATGTCTGAAAAAAGTCATACCGCTGTTTGAGGTCCAAAATGTCACAAAAACGTCATACCACGGAATGATGTCAAAAATGTCACAAAAACGTCATACCGCGGGATGATGTCAAAAATGTCACAAAAACGTCATACCGCGGAATCATGTAAAAAATGTCACAAAAATGTCACAATAACGTCATACCGCGGGATATTGTCAAAAATGTCATAAAAAGATCAAAAATGTCTCAAAAATGTCATACCGCGGTATGAGGTCAAAAATGTCACAAAAACGTCATACCGCGGTATGAGGTAAAAAGTGTCACAAAAACGTCATGCCGCGGAATCATGTCAAAAATGTCACAAAAACGTCATGCCACGGAATCATGTAAAAAATGTCACAAAAACGTTAAACCGCGGTATGATGTCAAAAATTTCACAGAAAAGTCATACCGCGGTATGAGGTCAAAAATGTCACAAAAACGTCATACCGCGGTATGAGGTCAAAAATGTCACAAAAACGTCATACCGCGGAATCAGAAATGTCACAAAAACGTCATACCGCGGAATCATGTAAAAAATGTCAAAAAAGGTCAAAAATGTCACAAAAACGTTATACCACGGTATGAGGTCAAAAATGTCACAAAAACGTCATACCGCGGTATGAGGTCAAAAATGTCACAAAAACGTCATACCGCGGTATGAGGTCAAAAACGTCACAAAAGTCACAAAAACGTCATACCGCGGTATGAGGTCAAAAATGTCGCAAATACGTCATTCAGCGGTATGAGGTAAAAAATGTCACAAAAAGGTCAAAAATGTCACAAAAACGTCATACCGCTGTATGAGGTCCAAAATGTCACAAAAACATGATTCCGCGGGATTATGTCAAAAATGTCACAAAAACGTCATATGGCGGGATAATGTAAAAAATGTCACAAAAAGGTCAAAAATGTCACAAAAACGTCATCCTGCGATATGAGGTCAAAAACGTCACAAAAGTCACAAAAACGTCATAACGCGGTATGAGGTCAAAAATGTCACAAAAACGTCATTAGGCAGGATGATGTCAAAAATGTTCCAAAAAGGTCAAAAATTTCACAAAAACATTATACCGCGGTATGAGGTCAAAAATGTCACAAAAACGTCATTTCGCGGTATGAGGTCAAAAATGTCGCAAAAACGTCAAAACGCGGTATGAGTTCAAAAACGTCACGAAAACGTCATGCCGCGGTATGAGGTCAAAAATGTCACAAAAACGTTATACCGCGGGATGAGGTCAAAAATGTCACAAAAACGTCATACCGCGGAATGATGTCAAAAATTTCACAGAAAAGTCATACCGCGGTATGAGGTCAAAAATGTCACAAAAACGTCATACCGCGGTATGAGATAGATAGATTGATAGATAGATACTTTATTCATCTCAAAGAGAAATTCACAGTTCCAGCAGCTTGCAGTATAAAGAATAGTAATAATAATAAAAGTACAAATAATATAAGTAGTAGAATTAGAATAATGGTAATAAAATAAAAATATAAGCTAGAGAGCCATGCGTTGAGTGGTATTAAGAGTCACATCACAGTCTGTAAATATAAATGTGTGTGCGCATGTGGTAAAGTGCATGAGTGCTTGTGTGCGTGTGTGTGTGAGAATGTGTGCGTGTGTGTCTGTGCCTCAGTGCTTGTGTGAGTGTGCAACAAGTCCAGGGTTTATTGTCTTTCTATTGTCTCCCCCGAGAAGTGTTGAAGAGCCGCATGGCGTGAGGTAGGAATGATTTCCTCAGTCTATCAGTGGAGCAGGGCAGTGACAGCAGTCTGTCACTGAAGCTGCTCCTCTGTCTGGAGATGGTTTTGTGCAGTGGATGCTGTGGATTGTCTATGATGGACAGGAGCCTGTTCAATGTCCGTCGCTCTGCCACAGATGTTAGGCTGTCCAGCTCTGAGCCAACTACAGAGCCTGCCTTCCTCACCAGTTTGTCCAGGCGTGCGGCGTCCCTCTTCTTGAGGCTGCCCCCCCAACACACCACAGCATACAGGAGGGCGCTCGCTACCACAGACTGGTAGAAAATCTGTAGCAGCTTCTTACAGACTTTGAAGGACGCCAGCCGTCTGAGGAAGTACAGACGGCTCTGTCCTTTCTTGCACAGGGCATCCGTGTTGGCAGTCCAATCCAGTTTGTCATCCAGCTGCACTCCCAGGTATTTGTAGGTGTGTACCACCTCCACACATTCTCCCCTAATCTGAACGGGTTCAGGCCGTGTCCCGATTCTCCTAAAGTCTATCACCATCTCCTTGGTCTTGCTGGAGTTGATGAGCAGGTGGTTGGAGTCACACCATGCGATGAAGTCCTGGATCAGTTCTCTGTACTCACCCTCCTGCCCACCCCTAACACATCCAACGATCGCCGTGTCGTCCGCGAACTTCTGTACATGGCAAAGCTCCGAATTGTACTGGAAGTCAGACGTGTATAGGGTGAACAGGACCGGAGAGAGCACAGTACCCTGTGGTGCTCCAGTGCTGCTGACCACAGTGTTGGACCTGCAGTCCCCCAGTCGTACATACTGAGGTCTGTGTGTCAGGTAGTCGGTGATCCATGCCACCAGGTGTGATTCTACCCCCATCTCTGACAGTTTGTCTCTAAGGAGCAGAGGCTGGATGGTGTTAAAGGCGCTGGAGAAGTCCAAGAAAGTAATCCTCACAGCACCCCTGCCTCTGTCCAGGTGAGAGAGAGATCTGTGGAGCAAGAAGGTGATTGCATCCTCTACTCCCACCTTTTCCCTGTAGGCAAACTGCAGAGGGTCCATAGCATGTTGAGTCTGTGGCCTCAGGTGATGGAGCAGCAGCCTTTCCATGGTCTTCATCACATGTGACGTCAGGGCAACCGGCCTGAAGTCGTTCAGCTCCCCAGGATGTGGTTTCTTCGGGACTGGAATGATGCAGGATGTCTTCCATGACTGAGGAACCCTCCCCTGTCCCAGACTCAGGTTGTAGATGCGCTGTAGAGGGTGACCCAGCTCCCGCGCACAGGCCTTCAGTAGTCTGGGGGATACCCCATCTGGACCTGCAGCTTTGCTGGGGCGCAGCCTCCTCAGCTCTCCATATACCTGAGCTGCTGTGATCGTGGGTGGTGCGGTGGGGGTAGGGGGGGTGTCCTCTTCTGTGCTGGTGATGGCTTGTGGAGGTGGGTGGGTGGGGATTGCTGCACTTCTAGGTGTGAATGGGATGGGCTGATCAAACCTGTTAAAAAACTGGTTCAGCTGGTTTGCCTTTCCCACCTCCCCCTCAATGGGGGGCCTCCTCTTTGATGTGCAGCCGGTGATGGTCCTCATCCCCTCCCACACCTCCCTCATGCTGTTGTTCTGCATTCTTTGCTCAAGTCTCCTTCCATACTTCTCCTTCGCCACCCTGAGCTGGACTCTGAGCTCTTTCTGTACCCGCTTGAGCTCCTGGGTGTCACCATCTTTAAAGGCCTTCTTCTTCTGGTTCAGAAGGCCTTTGATGTCACTGGTGATCCAGGGCTTGTTGTTTGCAAAGCAGCGTACAGTTCTTACTGGAACAACAGCATCCATACAGAAATTTATATATTCCGTAGTGCAGTCAACCATCTCCTCCATGTTCTGAGACTCCTGCAGTGCATCCCAGTCCGTGGTTTCGAAGCAGTCTTGTAAAGCCTGCTCAGCTTCGAGAGACCACTTCCTGAACGAACGCGTGGATGTTGGTTGTCTCCTCACTCTTGGTGTGTAGTGAGGTTTGAGCAGTACCAGGTTGTGATCTGCTTTCCCCAGTGCAGGCAGGGGGGTGGCACTGTATGCGTCCTTGACATTTGCATACATCAGGTCTAAAGTCTTATTCCCCCTGGTGATACAGTCCACATACTGGTAGAAAGCAGTTAGGTTATTGTTCAGAGTGACGTGATTAAAGTCCCCAGAGATTAGCACAAGAGCCTCAGGATGCTGTGTTTGTAGTTTGGCTGCCGCGCTTTGGATGACGTCACCCGCAGCCTCTGCATCGGCGCGCGGGGGAATGTAAACAATGAGAACAATGGTGTGGCTGAACTCTCTGGGCAAGTAGTAGGGACGTAAACTCACTGCCAAAAGTTCGATGTCCCTGCTGCATGTGGAGATCTTGATGTTCACATGTCCAGGATTACACCACCGTTTGTTCACATAAAGCGCGAGTCCCCCTCCTTTGCGCTTTCCACAGGCTCTTGCTTCTCTGTCCGCTCTGACTGTGCTGAAGTTCGGTAGCTCCACGTTAGCATCTGGGATGCTAGCTGTTAGCCACGTTTCAGTGAAGCACAGTAAACTGCACTCCCTGAAGGTCTTTACATTCTTCATCAGCGCAGCCAGTTCGTCGATCTTATTCGGTAGTGAGTTCACGTTCCCCATGATCATCGACGGTACCGGAGGCTTGAATCTCCACTTCTTTGCTAGCCGTCTAGCTGGTCAAAAATGTCACAAAAACGTCATACCGTTGTATGAGGTAAAAAGTGTCACAAAAACCTCATACCGCGGAATCATGTCAAAAATTTCACAGAAAGGTCAAAAATTTCACAAAAACGTCATACCGCGGTATGAGGTCAAAAACGTCACAAAAGTCACAAAAACATCAAACCGCGGTATGAGGTCAAAAATGTCACAAAAACGTCATACAGCGGAATCATGCAAAAATGTCACAAAAAGGTCAAAAATGTCACAAAAACGTCATAACGCGGTATGAGGTCAAAAACGTCACGAAAACTTCATACCGCGGTATGAGGTCAAAAATGTCACAAAAACGTTTTACCGCGGGATGAGGTCAAAAATGTCACAAAAACGTCATACCGCGGTATGAGGTCAAAAATGTCACAAAAACGTCATACCGCGGTATGAGGTCAAAAATGTCACAAAAACGTCATACCGCGGAATCATGTAAAAAATGTCAAAAAAGGTCAAAAATGTCACAAAAACGTTATACCACGGTATGAGGTCAAAAATGTCGCAAATACGTCATTCCGCAGAATGAGGTCAAAAATGTCACAAAAATGTCAAAAATGTCACAAAAACGTCATACCGCGGTATGAGGTCGAAAATGTCACAATAATGTCTTACCGCGGAATGATGTCAAAAATGTCACAAAAACGTCATGCCGCGGTATGAGGTCAAAAATGTCACAAAAACGTCATACCGCGGAATCATGTAAAAAATGTCACAAAAATGTCACAAAAATGTCAAAAATGTCATAAAAAGATCAAAAATGTCTCAAAAACGTCATACCGCGGTATGAAGTCAAAAATGCCTCAAAAACGTCACACCACGGGATGATGTCAAAAATGTCACAAAAAGGTCAAAAATGTCTCAAAAACGTGATGCCGCGATATTAGGTCAAAAATGTCAGAAAAACGTCACACCGCGGGATGATGTGAAAAATGTCACAAAAATTTCATACCGCAGTATGGTGTGAAAAATGTCACAAAAACGTAATAACGCGGGATGAGGTCAAAAATGTCACAAAAATTTCATACCACGGAATGAGGTCAAAAATTTCACAAAAACGTTATACCGCGGTATGAGGTCAAAAATGTGACAAAAACGTCACACCGCGGTATGAGGTCAAAAACGTCTCAAAAGTCACAAAAACGTCATACCGCGGTATGAGGTCCAAAATGTCAATAAAACTTCATACCGCGGAATGATTTCAAAAATGTCACAAAAACGTCATACTGCGGAATCATGTAAAAAATGTCACAAAAATGACGCAAAAACGTCATACCGCGGGATCATGTCAAAAATGTCATAAAAAGATCAATAATGTCTCAAAAACGTCAGACCGCTGTTTGAGGTCCAAAATGTCACAAAAACGTCATACCGCGGGATGATGTCAAAAATGTCACAAAAACGTATTACCGCGGAATGATGTCAAAAATCTCACAAAAATTTCATATCGCCGGATGAGGTCGAAGATGTCACAAAAACGTCATTCCGGGGAATGATGTCAAAAATATCACAAAGATGTCATAACGGTGGATGAGGTCGAAAATGTCACTAAAATTTCATACCGCGGAATGCGGTCAAAAATGTCACAATAATGTCATACCGCGGGATGAGGTCAAAAATGTCACAAAAATTTGACAAAAACGTTACAAAAACGTCATACCGCAGAATGAAGTCAAAAATGTCACAAAAAGGTCATACGGCAGGTTGAGGTCAAAAATGTCTCAAATACGTCATACCGCGGTATGAGTTCAGAAATGTCACAAAAACGTCATACTGCGGAATGATGTCGAGAATGTCACAAAACGTCATACCGCGGAATGATGTCGAAAATTGCACAAAAAGGTCAAAAATGTCGCCAAGACGTCATACCGCGGGATGATTTAAAAAATGTCACAAAAATTTCATATCGCCGGATGAGGTCAAAAATGTCACAAAAACCTCATACCGCGGAATGATGTCAAAAATTTCACAGAAAAGTCATACCGCGGTATGAGGTCAAAAATGTCACAAAAACGTCATACCGCGGTATGAGGTCAAAAATGTCACAAAAACGTCATACCGCGGAATCATGTAAAAAATGTCAAAAAAGGTCAAAAATGTCACAAAAACGTTATACCACGGTATGAGGTCAAAAATGTCGCAAATACGTCATTCCGCGGAATGAGGTCAAAAATGTCACAAAAAGGTCAAAAATGTCACAAAAACGTCATACCGCTGTATGAGGTGAAAAATGTCACAAAAACGTCATACCGCGGTATGAGGTAAAAAGTTTCACAAAAACGTCATACCGCAGAATCATGGCAAAAATGTCACAAAAAGGTCAAAAATGTCACAAAAACTTCATACCGCGGAATGATGTCAAAAATTTCACAGAAAAGTCATACCGCGAAATAATGTAAAAAATGTCAAAAAAGGTCAAAAATGTCACAAAAACGTTAAACCACGGTATGAGGTCAAAAATGTCACAAAAACGTCATACCGCGGTATGAGGTAAAAAACGTCACAAAAGTCACAAAAATTTCATACCACTGTATGAGGTCAAAAATGTCACAAAAACGTCATGCCGCGGGATGAGGTCAAAAATGTCAAAAAAACGTCATACCGCTGTATGAGGTCAAAAATGTCGCAAAAACGTCATACCGCTGTATGAGGTCCAAAATGTCACAAAAACGTCATACCGCGGAATGATGTCAAAAATGTCACAAAAACGTCATACCGCGGGATGATGTCAAAAATGTCACAAAAACGCCATGAGGTGAAAAATGTCACAAAAACGTCATACCGCGGAATCATGTAAAAAATGTCACAAAAATGTCACAAAAACGTCATACCGCAGGATAATGTCAAAAATGTCATAAAAACATCAAAAATGTCTCAAAAATGTCATACCGCGGTATGAGGTAGAAAAAGTCACAAAAACGTCATACCGCGGTATGAGGTAAAAAGTGTCACAAAAACGTCATCCCGCGGAATCATGTCAAAAATGTCACAAAAAGGTCAAAAATGTCACAAAAACATCATTCTGCGATATGAGGTCAAAAACGTCACAAAAGTCACAAAAACGTCAAACCGCGGTATGAGGTCAAAAATGTCAAAAAAACTTCATACGGCGGGATGATGTCAAAAATGTTCCAAAAAGGTCAAAAATGTCTCAAAAATGTCATACCGCGGTATGAGGTAAAAAATGTCACAGAAACGGCATTTCGCGGTATGAGGTCAAAAACGTCAAAAAAACATCATACAGCGGTATGGGGTCAAAAACGTCACAAATGTCACAAAAACGTCAAACCGCGGTATGAGGTCAAAAATGTCGCAAAAACGTCATAACGCGGTATGAGTTCAAAAACGTCACGAAAACGCCATACCGCGGTATGAGGTCAAAAATGTCACAAAAACGTTATACCGCGGGATTAGGTCAAAAATGTCACAAAAACGTCATACCGCGGTATGAGGTCAAAAATGTCACAAAAACGTCATACCGCGGAATCATGTAAAAAATGTCAAAAAAGGTCAAAAATGTCACAAAAACGTTATACCACGTTATGAGGTCAAAAATGTCACAAAAACGTCATACCGCGGTATGAGGTCAAAAACGTCACAAAAGTCACAAAAATTTCATACCACGGTATGAGGTCAAAAATGTCACAAAAACGTCAGACCGCGGAATCATGTAAAAAATGTCAAAAAAGGTCAAAAATGTCACAAAAACGTTATACCACGGTATGAGGTCAAAAATGTCGCAAATACGTCATTCCGCAGAATGAGGTCAAAAATGTCACAAAAATGTCAAAAATGTCACAAAAACGTCATACCACGGTATGAGGTCAAAAATGTCACAATAATGTCTTACCGCGGAATGATGTCAAAAGTGTCACAAAAACGTCATGCCGCGGTATGAGGTCAAAAATGTCACAAAAACGTCATACCGCGGAATCATGTAAAAAATGTCACAAAAATGTCACAAAAATGTCAAAAATGTCATAAAAAGATCAAAAATGTCTCAAAAACGTCATACCGCGGTATGAAGTCAAAAATGCCTCAAAAACGTCACACCACGGGATGATGTCAAAAATGTCACAAAAAGGTCAAAAATGTCTCAAAAACGTGATGCCGCGATATTAGGTCAAAAATGTCAGAAAAACGTCACACCGCGGGATGATGTGAAAAATGTCACAAAAATTTCATACCGCAGTATGGTGTCAAAAATGTCACAAAAACGTAATAACGCGGGATGAGGTCAAAAATGTCACAAAAATTTCATACCACGGAATGAGGTCAAAAATTTCACAAAAACGTTATACCGCGGTATGAGGTCAAAAATGTCACAAAAACGTCATACCGCGGTATGAGGTCAAAAACGTCTCAAAAGTCACAAAAACGTCATACCGCGGTATGAGGTCCAAAATGTCAATAAAACTTCATACCGCGGAATGATTTCAAAAATGTCACAAAAACGTCATACTGCGGAATCATGTAAAAAATGTCACAAAAATGACGCAAAAACGTCATACCGCGGGATCATGTCAAAAATGTCATAAAAAGATCAAAAATGTCTCAAAAACGTCATACCGCTGTTTGAGGTCCAAAATGTCACAAAAACGTCATACCGCGGAATGATGTCAAAAATGTCACAAAAACGTCATACCGCGGGATGATGTCAAAAATGTCACAAAAACGTCATACCGCGGAATCATGTAAAAAATGTCACAAAAATGTCACAATAACGTCATGCCGCGGGATCTTGTCAAAAATGTCATAAAAAGATCAAAAATGTCTCAAAAATGTCATACCGCGGTATGAGGTCAAAAATGTCACAAAAACGTCATACCGCGGTATGAGGTAAAAAGTGTCACAAAAACGTCATCCCGCGGAATCATGTCAAAAATGTCACAAAAAGGTCAAAAATGTCACAAAAACGTCATCCTGCGATATGAGGTCAAAAACTTCACAAAAGTCACAAAAACGTCATAACGCGGTATGAGGTCAAAAATGTCACAAAAACGTCATTAGGCAGGATGATGTCAAAAATGTTCCAAAAAGGTCAAAAATTTCACAAAAACGTTATACCGCGGTATGGGGTCAAAAACGTCACAAAAGTCACAAAACGTCATACCGTGGTAT
>JAMOIN010001874.1:0-22101 GCA_024666655.1 Dascyllus trimaculatus
CTGTGAAATAGTGAACAATGTGTGCCAAGCAACGTTTGGACCCCACAGTGGGTCTTCATCAGGCCACGGCACACAGCAAGGTCTGCTAATACTGAGCTAACACTGGAGCTTTCAGATACCAGATCCTTCCTCATCAGAAGTCAGACAGGTCACGGAGCCAAAAAGAACAGGGAATAGAGAAATAAGTTTTCCACAGGTGTATTTTAATTTTAATTTCCATTTACAAACACATCTAATTAAATCAGATAACGGATAATGGATAATGAATTATGGCCCGTTTTCCATTTTTCATTTTGTATTATCACTGAAAAAGCCAGTGTTGCTCCTCTGTATACCATTTTTGAACCGTGCTGCATTAATCACGTATGTTTGTTTTGCTCTCAATCTCTCTGATTTGTGTTGATGCTTATTTACTGCCTGACCTTTGAAAACACAGCCTGCCAAATACAGAATCCGGTGTTAATGGTTCATGTTTGGTGAATTTTTGAATAGGACATGCAGAATAAAATGGTTTTGATGAAATATCACAATTTTAAGCTTAGATTGTTTTCCTGACACAACCACACGTCACACACGAGTAGTTCAAGGACGGGCTCGTAGCTAAAAATTCAATTATTTTTTCTGTTTTTACAGTTTCTATAAATGGTTTCGTTTTGGTGTCTTTTTGAAGACAGCATCTCCTGCAGATCAGGTTTTGGGGTTCTGAGGGTTAAAACAGCAGCGTGTAATTTTCTTTCCCCATTGTGTTTCCAGAAAAAAAGCAGTACAGGCTTTCTACTATTCAACTTGTTCCCTCCTCACATGCATAGAAATGATTCCTCTTTGCTTCCTCCCCACTGCTGCAGGGAATGACCCCTCTCATGTACGCCTGTGTCCGCGGGGATGAGGCCATGGTGCAGATGCTGCTTGACGCCGGAGCCGACATCAACAGCGAGGTCAGTGTTGACCGTCAGCTCGTCAGACGCACAATGATTCCACATTTTTGTTCTGGTTTAATATGCTCATTCATATTTGTTTTCTGTGTACCAGTGAAAACGATGAACCCACTTTGTGTTGCTCTTTCCCCTCCCCTCTCTATCGTCATTGTCTCACCTGCTCTCGGCATGCTCTCTGTTCCCCTGGCAGCTCATTACACCAAGTGCACTGATAAGCAATGAACGAGTGTCATTTGCACGGGAACAATGATGGTTTGTCTTTACACTGATACGGAATAATAATCCACCGATAGTCCCTGAGCGCAGGCACTCACTTCATTACATTTTACACTGCAGACATCCAGCAGCAGTTTGCTCTACACCACATCAATAATTCATTACTGTTGTACAAGTATGTGCACTTAGTGTAACTTGCTGCCACAGACTGTACATGAAGCATGGACTTCATTGCACTTATTTGTCGTGTTGAAATCAGAACACTTAAAGTAACTGTGAGGCTGTGCTATTAGGAATCCTGCTTCTGTCTCTGCAGTGTGTTCTCTGTGTGTAGCCGCTTTAATCTACTCAGTTAGAAAAAGCAGAAGTTAAAACCCTCTCCTCCTTCATAGTGACCTCATGGTTTGTCGTTGTGATTTGCTCCATTGGTTTGGTGCCAGTGTTCAGTGCAGTGCCGACTCAAAAGCAAAGCAGTACCTGTAGGAATTTATAGAACGATGAATGCCTAAACGCCGCGTTAACCCAAATTTAAATAAGAATAAATCTCATGCACTTCTACTGGAGGCTCGCCATGCAGGTAGTTTTATGTGCAGACATTTCTAGATGCTTCATCTGTCTGTGATTTCAGCTATTGCGCCAACATAGTGGTGTTTAGTAGCATATTATGTGTTCTCGGCGAAGCAATGACTCTTTCCAAACGCAGTTTAACTAGATCAGCTACTCTCAACACGGGACTCGTGAAGAAGTTCCAATAAAAACCTCAGCAAGATAAATAAGGGAGTAAGAAAAGCAAAGTTTTTTTTATTTATTTTTGCTTTTTTTCGCAGTGAAATGCTGCTTTTGCCTTTTCTTTCAAATCAAATGTAGGTGCTCCAGTAGAAGGTGACTGCACTTTGTTTCGGTTCATGAACATAAAGCTTCTACTTGAGCGCTTACGATCTACACATACGTTCAACACAAACAGCTGGAGAAGCTAGAGAAATTCCTTTTTTTTGTTTATCTCCTCAAACACATCCACTTGATTTATATTTGGGGTTAACAGCAATACATTCAAAGAAACTTATGATTAAGTTCTGATTCATAGCTCGTTATCATTTTTCTGTCACACTTCCACCACAGCAGCACTAATTAGACAGTATGGTTCTTTGATTTTATTCCTCACACTAATTGGGTTTAAATGCCTTCATTTAACATTCGTGGCAGCTTAGTTTAGTTTGTCTTGCTTCCTTACTGAATTGGACATTCCTGCCATTTTTGCATTCTTTCACTGACTGTGTGCAGCTCGTGGTGTTGGTTGTGGGGATGTCCTAGCTCGATGTGTGTCGGAGAAAGCAGCTCAGTCCCACCAGTCCAAGTTGTAGGGGTCTGAAAGTGCTTTCTCCTTAGTCGCTGGTTACATTTCTGAGGAGACATGCATGCTCTCTTGACAGCATTTATAGCAGATTTTAGCCATAACCTTTGATGAAAAGTCATGACATTTTAAAGTGTCAAGAGCCAAAAAAAGTTGGAAAACACTGACATGAATTCACAGTTTTCTAGGGGGCAGATTTTTGGGTGTGCTTGAAACCGGTTTGGTATTTTCCTGTTGAATTTTTCGAATCCATAAGAGTGAAATTCCATTGGCTTTCACTGTATTGAAGTTGCAACTCAGTCTCAAGCCTTGTAAGAAAAAAATCTACCTGCATGGTTAAATACAGCAAAGGGAAAGTAAGAAAATGTGACTTTTCTTTGTAATTTGGGTGAATTGAGTCTTTAAGCAAAGCATAATGTTGCACTACATGAAACATGATTTCAAACTCCCTCTCTGAAATACACACTGCAGTCAGTGACTTTCTCTGTCTGCTGAAACTGCCTGTTATTATAAAGCAATTAATTATTCAACCTTGTAAACACAAAGACAATGTTGTTTGGCATCACAGCTCAAATACAATGTGACATTGTATAAAACATCGGTTCGTCCTCCAGGCGACATTTTGAAAAGCATTTCTATAATTTGCCCGGTAATAAAGCCGCTTTGGAAATCACACAACAACATCAGGCCTTTTTCATTTTATTCTGCTGCTGCTTTGTTCATGAGTCAGCACCGCTCGTCTTGACAGTGTTTGTAGTCCGTCGTCAAATGTTACGTTTTCTCTCTGGTTTCATTCCCCTTTTGAAATGAAACACGACTAAAAGGTGGAGCTAGGCAGATGCAACACTGTGTGGCCAGGCAGCCTCGCCCAGGCAGATGTACACAAACTGGCCTCACGTTCAGAGAGACCATTGAGAGGCTGGATTGAAGCTGCTAAAGATTTTCTGCAAAAACTTAAGAGGAAAATCTCCCTCTGCCATCTATCCTCCTTTGCTTATACTTCTCCTCCTGCATACTGCTTCTCACTCCTCCTCCCTCTCCCCATCTCCTGCCCTGAGCTGTGAATGTTAATGGCTGTATATATATATATCTCTCTCCCTGAACTTCACCTATGACTTCCCAGGTGCCAAGCACAGTAAACAAGCACCCCTCAGTTTATCCTGAAACGCGCCAGGGGACGCCACTCACTTTCGCCGTGTTACACGGACACGTCCCTGTCGTGCAGGTAGTGACGTTTATGACCTGTAACATTAACCTGTGGCCCTTGCCCTGTCCTTTGTACCACAATGAGGATAATAATGATGATGATGATTATTATTATGGTGCATCATGATAACAATGATGCCAGATGTCCTATTTATTTCTCCTCCTTGGTCCTATCTGTGCAGTAGTTATCTGTCATGTGGAGAGGGCTTGGTTGAGGCAAACTCTCCAGTTTGTTTTTGGTTATGTGTGCTCATGAGATGTGTAGATGTGTGACCCCGCCCCCTGGTCTTTACCCCAAATGAATGTAAAGATTTGTCCTACAGCAGTAGTGAGAAACTTCCAGAGGAGAGCTCAGCCAGCCTGATACGCAGCCGCAGGGTGCCAGACTCCAGTGTTTTGTTCAGGTCTATTCATTTTTAATGTATAGGACATTGTATTGCAGTAGTTACTGTATGAACTGACACTGGATGAAAGTCTGATGAGCACCGTCGCCTTCAGGATTTTTTTCAATTATTAATTTGTATCACCGCAATCAGAGTTTTGGAGACAGGAAGAGAGATTCTTTCTCTTCAGCTCAGCACCAACAATAAGACCCCCAGACAAAAGCTAATGAGGAAGAGTAGCTAGCAGTGGGCTTAGTGTCCAGAGCTCGGACAGCCTGCAAATGAGGTCGTATAGGCTTCCAGCAGTTGAGGCTTTTCCTCTTGCCAAGCCTGACTGTAACACCCCATCTCCCCCTCGCCTGTTTTCTTCCTCCATACTCTCCCTTCTGGTTTGTTTTCCCCCTCCCTCTCCACCTCCCTCCCTCCCCTCCGGCTCCCATCTCTGCCACAGTTGTTGCTGGATAATAGAGCGAATGTGGAGGGTGCCCTGCAGGATGGGTCGGAGAACTACACGGAGACCCCGCTTCAGCTGGCCGCCGCTGCAGGTAATCACAGCCACACAGCCGGGATGTGGATTCACCTTTTCTTTTGTGTTTGGGATGTGAATATGTGACCCCCACTTTAATCCTGATACAGCGTATGAGGGATTAGTCATGACATTTTGACTCTAAGCGCACCACAAGGCATTCTCACTCTGCTATAATCATCTCATTAATTTATCACTTTCAATTACTATCTGGGGTTTGAGAATGTAGTGAATTTTAAATGCAGGTTCTCATGACTGCGTAGCTGTACGTCAACAGGTCAGAAAGAGCTTTAAACTGACTAGAAACATGTATAAAAGCAAAACCACATAAGCATTTCAAACAAATGTTTGGACATTTTGTGTTAGACAAGATAATATAAAGTTACAGCCAGCAGCCATTTAGCTTAGCTTAGCATAAACACTGTAGACAGCCAACCTGGCTCTGTGGAAAGGCGACAAAATCACTCTCTTACCCAGACTTTTCCCCACAACACTCTCTGTCCTCTCTTCTCATTTTTTTGTACTTCCTCTTCTCCTCACCTCACGTCGTAGTCCTTTCCCCTTAAGATGCAAGCGAAGGAGACAAGAAAGAGACATGAGGAGGGAGGAGCTGAGGCGACAGACATTTAACAAAATCCGACATTGTTACTTCGGAGTCGTTTTAAAACAGCGTCAATTAAATATGACCTGTGGCACAGCTGCATCCGTCCATTGTTTTCTCATAGCCTGCTGCTGCATTTTATCATTTCTGTCAGATGATGAGCAGCAGATGAGCAGTTCATGACAACTTACACTCTGTATTTACTTGTATTCAGTTTACAACGTTCCACAGTGTGACAGAGATGTAGAGATGTCACGCGTTTGTATTGTTTAATTTAACACAAACAAATGTGATGTCAAGTATAAAGGAGGCATAACACACACAAAGAATACAATACAAATAAATTATGTTATACACCGATCAGCCACGACATCCTGACCACTGACAGGTGAAGTGAATAACACTGATCATATTGGTACTATGTGCTGTTCTGCTGGAAAACCTTGGATTTTAACATCTATGTTGATGAGACTTAGACACCCAAATAAACATTGTCCCACAACAAACACACTCCCTCATGTAAATGGAAATCCCAAATGTCACTGGTCCACCCCTGCAGGAAAATGCACCCCACCACATGGAAAAACATCAAACAATCAGGAACATGTTGAGGAACATGACATTGGCCCAAGATGTTGATTTGACCTCCAAACTTCCTACACCCCATTCTGATCAAGTATCAACAGGATGCAGTGGAACAAGTTGGATTGACAGAGGCCCCACTGCACAAGCCAGAGTACCCAAAGGATCCAGTGCCAACATCCTGGTTCCAGACCCCATAGGACACCCTGAGAGGTCCTCTTTTCCATGTCCAATGGTTCAGAGCATTTTGACCACATAAGGTGGACCAACACAATATTAGGCAGGTGGTCATAATGTTATGGCTGATCAGTGTACTGGGAAGCTTATGCCCACTGTCTACATCCAGTGAGTCACACTATGCCACCTTGAGGATACCTGACAGCCGGCAGAAACTCAAAGAAGCCATATAATCCATCCAAGAAACAGTCCCTCAAACTGTTGTTTTTATGTTTTGACCTTTGTACCAAATAAACAACATGTAAAATGTTGATCAGTGAACTTTAAATCTCACCTATGGCCACTGACAATTAGATATTTCTCATTATCATTAAAACAAATACTTGTATTTAAGAAATGTCAAACTGTTGATTTTAATTCGTAAATAGATATATGTGCCCAGTGGTTGCCTTTATGTGCAATTAAATCTATACATGGCAACCCTCTAATTAACCCTGGGAACAAGTTGAAATACGGAGTGTTTCACTGAGCTACCTAGCAGCCATGCTACCATGGTAACAAGTCATTAAAACACACAGCCACAGATGATGAACATTATTAACATCCTACTCATTAAATAATAAATAATGCAGATGAAATAAAGAGCACAGTCCCGAAGCTGTTATTGTTAATGAATAGCAATGAGCGAGAGACTTTTTTTAAAGCACAAGATTCATTCTGTGCGACGCTGAGCCTCCTGCCTGTTTTACTTTGCTGTCACATTAACTTTTACTGGGACATAAAAGCTGGATGAGCAACGCAAGCATGCAGAGATGCAGGTTACATCCCAGTTCAGTTTGAGTGGAGCACCGTGTTGGTTGTATCACAAAGGAGCTTATTGTATTCAGTGAGCTGTCGATAATGACGTGTTTACAGTGGTGGTTTCTGCTCGTTTGACGACTCCTCGTTTTATCCCTGACAGAGCAGATTCCACTGCTGCAGTCACTTGATTTGATTCACGGCTATGTGGAATTCAGGCAATGTGACAAGGTCTTTTTGCTGTATTCTTGAACTCCAATTACAGAGATGCTAAAAAAGCCTCTCTTTGCCTCTAAAGCTTCAGTGGAAGCATATTGAAACATGAATATATTAAAGAAGACACGGCTACTGTCAAAACATTTGCAAACGGGTTGGTTTTCTGTGAGTGGTGTGGTTTTGACATTGATGCTGTCATGCTAATTTTTTAGGTTATTAGTCAAATTAAGCAAGTTCTTGGATGCTTTCCCTGTGTAAAAAGCATTCTAGCAAAAGTGCATATGTATATTTAACAATTTAGACTTAGTTCATCGAAAAATGACTCTATGCAAAATCAACTCTTTCCAAGTTGCTGTATTATATAACAGGTTTCTTATTTTCGATGCATTAATGTATAATCAGCAGCTGGTGGAGGTAGAGCAACTTCTTGCTATTCCGTCTTGTAGAGAGGTTGGATTCATCTAAAAGCATTTAAAATCTCAGTCTGCAAATTAACAAGCACCTATAAGTGTCTAATAAATGCACAGGAACAAGAATTTCCCTGTAAAATACAGTGGAGTTTCAGTACAGAGGGGCAAAAAAGTGTTTTATATTCTAGCGTCTTCACCCTTAAGTCTTCTGTTTCATCTGCCCTCCTTGTTAGGTAACTTTGAGCTCGTGAGTTTGCTTTTGGAAAGAGGGGCCGACCCCATGATCGGGACCATGTGTCGAAACGGCATCTCCTCGGCCCCGCTGGGAGACATGAACTCGTACAGCCTGGCAGCAGCACACGGCCACAGGTGATGCAAGCAATCACACAGACACACACACACACACACAGCGGTGCCAGCCAGCAAAGATATATCCATTACCACAGTATTGATCCATTTACACACTCTGCCCATGGTCCATCTGCCTCTCACAAAAAAATCCCACGGCACATAAGAGGCAGATATCTCTGTTTCCCTGTCGGACAGCAGGCGACGATAAGCGCTGCAGTCTATTCAGCCGCACTTATAGCTTCAGTCTGACATAATTTCCCTGCAGCTGGCTAAGATAAAGCCCATTAACATTCAGGGCAGTGAGAGCTGTCAGGAAATGGAGTGGAGTGGAAAAGCCAACAACACAATGCAGCATTATTAGGACAATCAATTATAGTGTGATGGTCATGCTGCAGTGTGTTGTGAGCACGTTCAAACTGAATTAGAATCGGTTGGGAGATGTGGGGGAGTGGAAGTTCTCACTTACCAGCACAGAAAGTTTGCATATAAATCAGGAGGCACGTAGGCCTCCTTAAATCTTTTGAAGCTACTGAGTAACTGTTGGCATTATGTACTGTATTTTACACCTTACCCTTTATAACAGAAACACATCTAGACACCTACATTACTTCAGTAAGGAAAGGAAGATCAGATTCTGAGAAATATCACTGTGGTTGGAATGAGAGGGAAATAGCTATTGCAGCTCCAAATTGAAAAAATCCATCTTACTGCAGCCCCAGGGTTATTTTAGGTATATGTTGTATTTTGTTAGCTCCCCAGCTAGTCACAAAAATATCCAAGAATCACCTGAGTTTTGGGTTAGCTAGCTTATTTGCGATTGCTGATTTATTTATATGGTACATTTTAACAGAAAGACACTGACCCAAAGGGCTTTCCATTACAGAAATAAAGATATCTTTAGTAATTTAAATACTAACCTTAAACCCCTACAATTTTATAGAAAGAACCCCAACAAAGCCAATGTTTTCCTTTGAGCAAGACCTCTAGCAGAACCAGGCTCTGGAAGGCTGGACATTAAACCACAATGTGTCCAATTTGTACATGTTTAGATGCAATGACACAATGCTTAAGTACAATAGATTGGTGTTTTTGTCCTATACTAGGCTAATTATGTCACAACACTACCACTGTATTCAGATGAAACTCAATAAGGCAGCAAATAAGTGTATTTTCCTGAACTATTTTATTATATAATCCGCAATACAGCAAAATTTATGTGGACAGCCTTAAGTTTTGTTTACTTTTGATCTAGTTTCAGCTGAAGGAAATGTTAAAGTATGCAATGACATCTGTCGCAGTAGTTTGAAAAAGAGCTTTTCCTTCTGCAACATGAAATCCTCTTGTACATGAAGTCACGTCCCAAAAAACTAGGTTTTCCCAAGTTGCAGCAGAAGAACTTTACTTGCCTTGCTCAGAGCCCTGACCTCAACCCCGTTCAACACCTCTAGAATGAATTCAAGTGCCAGCTGCGAGCCAGGCCCATTCCCCCCAGCATCAGTAACAGACTACTAATGCTCCTGTTGCTGGGAGCAAACCCCTGCAGCCAGGCTCCCAGATCATGTGAAAAACCTGAAACCAGATGGATGGAGGCTGTTGCTGCAGGAGATTATTGCTTCTGTTTTCTAAAGGAGATAATATACCACAATATGCTCGGTGTCAACATACTTTTAACCACCTTTAAGAACACACTGTGCGATTCTGCTCTCACACAGATGTACACCGAAGCCCAAGAGACTGTTTAGTGGCAATCAAACACCATTTTGTGAGCAGCTTCAAAGTGACGGCTGTGAGCCTCCCACCGACGTGTCATCAGTGATCAAACAATCTCCCCAACAGGATATGATGTTTGGTTGCACTCGGACTCTAAATGAGCCCGTCCTCACTAAAGCAGATGGTGCAGTGATGCTTTATCAGGGCTGTGATCACACTCTATATGTTATGTGCTGAGGCCCATTCTCCTCAAAGGAGCGCGTCTGTTGCTGCTGCGTCACTATGTTGCCGAAACAGTGTGTTGCAGTGTTGACGTGGTGCTAATGAATTGGGAGATTTTGCGACATTTTTTCAGCATAATCACTTTGCTTCAGTTGCTTCATTTATTATGACTACTGCACACCGGTGATACAGGTTCAGAGTACGGCTTTTCACTTGTGCTTAATTAGGTACATTAGAATATTTGAAGTGTCATCAGAGCTGATTGTGTTTAATGTGGATTTAAAGCAGTTTCTGTGGGCTTACTTTAGAATCACTTTCTGGTATGTGATCATCCACTTCACAGCTTTCCTTCCTACTATCTGACTCCAGGCCATGCTAGGTGTTTGGTCCCACAGCTTTCTTCCCTTAAGGCTTGAAACAATCTGTCACTCTTATCTTGTCACTTAACTTTCCTTTAACCCTCTGAACCAAGAGTGGTTTCTGGGCATTTTTTGCTCTTGTCACATTTTTACTCACTGTGGGCTCATTTGTCACTGTAATTTAAAGTCCTGCAGCTCTATGGAAACAGCACAGCCATGAGTCGAAGTAGAGAGAACTTAAACATATCGTTTGTGCAGTATGATAAAGTTATGAGGCTATGGGTTATATAAAAGAGGAAAAACAAAAGTTGAGTTGTTTGGGTTACTGATTTTGCAAAAGAAAAAACATGGAATTGTCCTGTAAAGTTTCCATAGGTGTTGCCATTACTCTACGCTACTCTGCACATCAACTCTTGACAGATGTTTCACCATGCTGAATGTATCTTCCAGCAACTTGGTCTACTGTTTTTAAGCCATGCTGCTTTTATTCTGTAGCTCAAATAATTTTTGTTTCACTCTCAGTCACTCTAATTTGTTCTCATACTTTTCTCCTATCTGCTCTGTGTAAACACAGCCTGCAGTTCAGCCGAGTAGTCCCAGAGTTTTTGTCAGTTTACCGTCGGTTGCAGCTGAGTCATGACTTTTTTGTGTTTAACAGATTCTGTTGCAAACTATTTATTTTTAAGAATGAAATACAATAGTCCCTCGTCTATCACAGTGCTTAGGTTCCAGAACCCCCTGATAGGCGAAATCCATGAAGTCGCGACTTTATATTTCTTTTTATTATTTATACATACTTTAAGGCTTTATAAACCCTCCCCACACTGCTATTAATTTTTCCACACTCTTATAAACACTTCCTATGCTCTTAAACACTTTCTACACTCTTAAACCTACGTAGTTTTAACAACATATAAAATTCTATATGTGTACAGCCATGTAGCTTCTCCCTTCTTTTAGCATGTCGAGGAGTTCCACCTTTTCTGCGATGGTGAGCATCTTCCTCCAGTGCTTGGGTTTGGTGCCAGAAACGTTAGAAGGCTCAGAATGTTTAATCCACATTGTAGGGCTTGAAATAAATTCACTTTTTAAAGAAAATTTCACAAAAACACAACACCACAGCGCAGCACTATGTGCAGCGATCAGACATTGATCAGACATTGATGTGAAATGGAGAAAGATGCTGAACGCATGCTGTACGCGGGAGGAGGAGACTGATGCTACGGTCACTAAGCCAGTCAGCGCCCAGGATATAGAACATAATGCTCTGGTTGATATGGTAACTGTATACGATTTAAAAATCTGCAATATAGTGAGACCATGAAAAGTGAACTGTGATATGGCGAGAGACTACTGTGTTTAAAATAAAGGGATTTTGATTAAATATCATAATTTAAGGATGAGAAGAAATTTGGTTAATCTGAATGTTGACAGTCCAAGGGTTTCCTTTAAAGTTTCTGGCTCTGATAAAAGGTGTCACTTTGACATTGTCTTTTACAAGATCACATCAATTTCAAACCCACTGGTGGGTTTTGTGGATCAGAGTGTAAATCTTCTCTACCTGTTTCCCTCTAGGAATGTATTTCGGAAGCTCCTGTCCCAGTCGGACAAAGAAAAGGGGGATGTGCTGTCCCTGGAGGAAATCCTGGCCGAGGGTTCGGAGCCAGGGGAGAAGAGGTTGGCTCCTCATCCCAACGGCGGAGGGACCCTGCGAACAGGAAAGGCCAAACTGAGGGCCCTGAGAGAGGCCATGTACCATAGCGCAGAGCACGGCCATGTGGACATCACCATAGACATCCGCAGCTTAGGTCAGATTTACTAATACATGCTTCACTGGCACACATGCCTGGCTCTCTGGTGCCTCCAGCTGTCCTGGAGATGTGCTCATGCTGTGCCTGTCCTGTCCCGTCCTGTCCAGTCCTGTGCTGTCCTGTACACAATCACAGCTACTCATCCAGCAATCGCACAAGTAGGACTTTTTATCTCAGAGGCGCTAATAGCTCGGGCCAAAAGGTGTGAACACGATGATGAAACTGTGTCCTCAGGCAGTGCTCATTTTGTAAGTGTGGCAGTCATCAGCTTTCACCTCCACACAGTCCAGCTCATTGAGCACGAGGCCTAATGTGGCTGTTGATTAGGATTTTATGAGCGTTCATTGATTTTAGTTGGCAAAACAATCTCACCATCAGACCCATTTAGCAACTGTTCTGGAGCTGTTGTAGTAAAAGTAATAGTTTGACTTTGTAGCAAATATTATTGTGCCTTCTTGCTGAGAGTTAGATCGTAACACTTCAATATCTGAACAGTAAATATGAAGCCAGCATCACCAGCTGACTGTCCTTTCACAAAGATTGGAAACAGCCTCTCTGGCTCTGTCCAAAGGTATAAAAAATCCTCCTACCAGCACATCTAAAGCTTGCTAATTAACACATTTTATCTCATTTGTTTAATCAAAAGCTCCCCCTGGAACTGCTACCTTATCGTGGTGGGGGAGTTTGAGTGCCCGAATGACCCTGGGAGCTATGTTGTCGGGGGCTTTATGCCCCTGGTAGGGTCACCCAAGGCAAACAGGTCTCAGGTGACGGGTCAGACTAAAAGCAGTTCAGAAGCCCTTATGAGAAGTCTTAAAAACAGGACCGTGACGTCGCCCGGCAAGGCGCAGCCGGGGCCCCACCCTGGAGCCAGGCCTGGGGTCGGGGCTCGCAAGAGAGCGCCTGGTGGCCGAGCCTTGGCCCACGGGGCTCGGCCGGGCATAGCCCGAACGGACGACGTGGGCCCGCCTTCCTGCGGACCCACCACCCGCAGAAGGACTCGTAGGGGCCGGGTGCCATGTGGATCGGGCGGCAGTCGACGGCGGGGGCCTCGGCGACCCGATCCCCAGACACGGACTCTAACCGTTGGGACGTGGAACGTCACCTCACTGGGGGGGAAGGAGCCTGAGCTTGTGCGGGAGGTCGAGAGATACCGTCTAGATATAGTCGGGCTCACCTCCACGCACAGCTTGGGCTCTGGAACCCAGCTCCTCGAAAGGGGCTGGACTCTCCATTTTTCTGGAGTTGCCCATGGTGAGAGGCGGCGAGCTGGCGTGGGCTTGCTCACGTCTCCACAGCTCAGCCGCCACGTGTTGGAGTTCACCCCGGTGAACGAGAGGGTCGCGTCCCTGCGCCTTCGGGTTGGGGACAGGTCTCTGACTGTTGTCTCGGCCTACGGGCCGAACAGCAGTGCAGAGTACCCGGCCTTCTTGGGGTCCCTGGGAGGGGTGCTGGACAGTGCTCCGACTGGGGACTCCATTGTTCTACTGGGGGACTTCAACGCTCACGTGGGCAATGACAGTGAGACCTGGAGGGGGGTGATTGGGAGGAACGGCCTCCCTGATCTGAACCCGAGCGGTGTTCTGTTATTGGACTTCTGTGCTAGTTACAGTTTGTCCATAACGAACACCATGTTCGAGCACAGGGGTGTCCATAAGTGCACGTGGCACCAGGACACCCTAGGTCGGAGGTCGATGATCGACTTTGTAGTTGTGTCATCTGACCTCCGGCCGCGTGTCTTGGACACTCGGGTGAAGAGAGGGGCTGAGCTGTCAACTGATCACCACCTGGTGGTGAGTTGGATGCGCTGGCAGGGGAGGAAGCCGGACAGACTCGGCAGGCCCAAACGGGTTGTGAGGGTCTGTTGGGAACGTCTGGCGGAGCCCTCTGTCAGTGCGGTCTTCAACTCCCACCTCCGGGAGAGCTTCTCTCAGATCCCGGGGGATGCTGGAGACATTGAGTCCGAGTGGACCATGTTCTCCACTTCCATTGTCAAAGCTGCTGCTCGGAGCTGTGGTCGCAGGGTCTCTGGTGCCTGTCGTGGCGGTAATCCCCGAACCCGGTGGTGGACACCGGAAGTAAGGGATGCCGTCAAGCTGAAGAAGGAGTCCTATCGGGCGCTGCTAGCTCATAGGACTCCTGAGGCAGCTGACGGGTACCGGCAGGCCAGGCGTGCCGCAGCCCGGGCCGTTGTGGAGGCAAAAACTCGGGTCTGGGAGGAGTTCGGGGAGGCCATGGAGAAGGACTACCGGTCGGCCCCGAGGAAATTCTGGCAAACCGTCCGGCGCCTCAGGAGGGGGAAGCAGTGCTTCACCAACACTGTTTACAGTGGAGGTGGGGAGCTGTTGACTTCGACTGGGGATGTCGTCGGGCGGTGGAAGGAATACTTCGAGGATCTCCTCAATCCCGCCGTCATGTCTTCCACTGAGGAGGCAGAGGCTGAGTGTTCAGAGGCGGACTCGCCCATCACCCGGGCTGAAGTCACCGAGGTGGTTGACAAGCTTCTCGGTGGCAGGGCTCCGGGGGTGGATGAGATTCGCCCTGAGTACCTCAAGTCTCTGGATGTGCAGGGACTGTCATGGCTGACACGTCTCTGTAACATCGCATGGCGGTCGGGGACAGTGCCTCTGGACTGGCAGACCGGGGTGGTGGTCCCTCTTTTCAAGAAGGGGGACCGGAGGGTGTGCTCCAACTACAGGGGGATCACACTCCTCAGCCTCCCCGGGAAAGTCTATTCCAGGGTACTGGAGAGGAGGATCCGGCCGATAGTCGAACCTCGGATCCAGGAGGAACAATGCGGTTTTCGTCCCGGTCGTGGAACGCTGGACCAACTCTACACTCTCCATCGGGTGCTCGAGGGTTCATGGGAGTTTGCCCAACCAGTCCACATGTGTTTTGTGGATTTGGAGAAGGCATTCGACCGTGTCCCTCGTGGCGTCCTGTGGGGGGTGCTCCGGGAGTATGGGGTTCGGGGCCCTTTGCTAAGGGCAGTTCGGTCCCTGTACGACCGGAGCAGGAGTCTGGTTCGTATTTCCAGCAGTAAGTCGGACCTGTTCCCGGTGCGCGTTGGACTCCGGCAGGGCTGCCCTTTGTCACCGGTTCTGTTCATAACTTTTATGGACAGAATTTCTAGGCGCAGCCAGGGGCCGGAGGGGGTCCGGTTCGGGGACCGCGGGATCTCGTCTCTGCTTTTTGCGGATGATGTGGTCCTGTTGGCTTCATCGAACCTGGACCTCCAGCGTGCACTGGGGCGGTTTGCAGCCGAGTGCGAAGCGACTGGGATGAGGATTAGCACCTCCAAATCCGAGGCCATGGTTCTCGACCGGAAAAAGGTGGTTTGCCCTCTCCGGGTCGGTGGAGAGATCCTGCCCCAAGTGGAGGAGTTTAAGTATCTTGGGGTCTTGTTCACGAGTGAGGGGAGGATGGAGCGTGAGATTGACAGGCGGATCGGCGCAGCGTCCGCAGTCATGCGGTCGCTGTACCGGTCCGTCGTGGTGAAGAAGGAGCTAAGCCAAAAGGCGAGGCTCTGTATTTACCAGTCAATCTACGTTCCGACTCTCACCTATGGTCATGAGCTTTGGGTCATGACCGAAAGAACGAGATCCCGGATACAAGCGGCTGAAATGAGTTTCCTCCGTAGGGTGGCTGGGCGCACCCTGCGAGATCGGGTGAGGAGCTCGGTCACCAGGGAGGAGCTCGGAGTAGAGCCGCTACTTCTCCACATCGAGAGGGGTCAGTTGAGGTGGCTTGGACATCTGTTCCGGATGCCTTTGGGACGCCTCCCTGGGGAGGTGTTCTGGGCATGTCCCACAGGAGGCCTCGGGGTAGACCTAGGACACGCTGGAGGGACTATGTCTCTCGGCTGGCCTGGGAACGCCTCGGGGTCCCACCGGAAGAACTGGAGGAGGTGTCTGGGGCGAGGGAAGTCTGGGCCTCTCTGCTTAGACTGTTGCCCCCGCGACCCGGCCCCGGATAAGCGGCAGATAATGGATGGATGGATGGATTTGTTTAATCAGTACTAAAACCAAAGTGTTAAACTACACACTGTGGTTTACACATGAGATATGACCTGTTAATTAGTGAGCTTCAGAGGTGCTGGTGGGCAGCTCTTACTGCTCTGGACAAACTGTTTACTCCTGCTTCCAGTCTTTTTCTGAGCTCCAAATGAACGAGCCTTTTTCTTAAAATGTTTCTTGCTTGTATGTGGAAGATGAGTTCCCCAGCACAAAAAATACAGTCTGGTAGTCTAAACTGTCCCTCCTCCATTGACATGAACAATCTCAAGATGTGCTTCTTTTCAGTGTCTTCTGGTTGCTCTTTGTGGTCTTGATGTTTTCAAATTTCAGCTTCCAAGTTGTCATCCTGTTTGGTCTCATTCATTAGTATATTATTGATAAGTTCTCTGTTTTACATTTTTTGCATGTGTTTTTGTTGTTTCCTGTCTTATAGCATTTACAGCACTTTGGTCGACTCAGGTTGGTTTTAAACGTGCTGTATATTTGACCTTGATTTGACCGACAGATCCAGACCAGCTACCAAACTGATCTTGTGGTGAGATTATTTGGTCAGCTACTGTTTTCATGCTCAGTAATCGCACAGTTTTAAACTCCATTTCTAATCAGGAAAATGGCAGAAAATTGGGAGAAAATTGCCATCATTGTGTCAAATGTGCTGATTTAGTCCAATCAACAGCATAAAAAAACAAAGATAAACACTCGACAATGACATAAAGCCTTCAAAGGTTGCAAATCCTTAAATCTAAGAGGCTCAATCAAGTGAATATTTGGAGGGTGAATCATTGTAGTGAATAACAGTGAATGATACACACAGCCTCCCCGTCATGCTGTGATTTCTGCTTATTTCATGTCCATCCTGTCACTGTAGAACACTTTCTAACAGGACTTTCTTTAATTACATTCAGGTGCTGCTTTTATATTCCCTCTGACTATCCACTAATCTAACACTCGCCACGCAATCGCCCTTCAAACTAACGCCATGAAGTGATGGAAACATGGTCGGTTCTGTCGCCCTTGAAACTGCTCGCGCTTCGATTCGCCTTGCACCGCGCAAGTGTGTATTCACAGTCGGTGTGTTGGTGTTCCCAGGCGTTCCCTGGACGCTGCACACCTGGCTCGAGTCCCTGCGTACCTGCTTCATCCAGCACCGCCGCCCACTGATCCAGGGCCTGCTCAAGGACTTCAGCTGCATCCAGGAGGACGAGTACACAGAGGAGCTGATCACGCACGGACTGCCACTCATGTTCCAGATCCTCCGATCCAGCAAGGTCACCGGGGCTTTCTTTCATGTGCATGTAAACAAAATGCTTGTTAGAGAAACATCAGACAAAGTAAGGCTGCTTTTCTGGGAATACAAACTGTCCTGTGCTCCTGTGCTACGGTGACATTAACACTCATATTTGCATATATTTAGCTGCACTCCAAACCATATTATCATACATTTGCATACAGTTTTTTGTCCCAGATTGCTCGTGGAAAACAGAGGCCACTAAACTGTAATATGTATGAAGTTTCCATCCTCACTGGTGTTGCCGTCTGTTTGCAGAACGAGGTGATAAGCCAGCACCTGTCAGTCATTTTCACGCAGTGCTACGGGCCCTTCCCCATCCCTAAGCTGACGGAGATCAAGAGGAAACAGACCTCACGCTTAGGTAAGAAGACAGTTAAAAATAGTCACTGCTTAACATTTTCTTTCTGCATGAAGATGAGTGACGAGGGAGTGACAGCGCTGAAGCAGAAAACCAGGAGATCCTTGTTTTTCCTGAGGAAGAGTTTGTCATGAGGTCAGAGATCACCTGTCAGACAGTCGTTTTCCTTTGTTCCTTAAAGCGTTCCCTTCATGGCGTTTGAGGTTTTATGAATGGATTGTAGGTTAAATTCTTTTAGCAATTACTTCCTTTTGTGCTTCAAAATGACAAAAAAGGCAAATATATGCAGATCAAATGTCAGATTATTGCTTCAATCTCATAATGACAAAAGATTACAGTAATAATTCTGCAGTTTATTTGCCAAGACAGCTATTACTGCATGACATTTGGGAAATATTAAAGACGACCTCCAGTGAAAATCTAGTTTTTTATCTTGTTAAAGTGTCCTAATGGTGTTTTTTTACAGGCTAAAAGACAGATAATAAGTGAAATTAGCAGTCAATGCCATGGCTGAGCATTTCCACCTTGAAAGGACAGTGTAGAGTGTAATACAGTACCGTCTCAGAAACATGGATTCAGACTTCTGGATGGTCAAGGCAGAAGGAACTTACTGATATCCAGCTCATACCCCAGTTTTACCACTTGCTATTATTTAGTTTAGAGTAGTTTTATAGTATCTGAGCAGAGGTGTAGGCGAGCTGGAGTGCTTGAGCTGCAGCGAGTTGGGAGAGAGGGGAGGAGACCCCATAGATCTACACTTTCTAGAGGTGTAGAGCTACATCCAGGGGTGGACATGGCCAAAAAATCAGCCCTGGCATTTTTTGGCCCAGACCGGCCCACTGTGTCACCGGGTCGTCTTGCTCCTGCTGGTGATGATGTTGCAATAAGTAGCCTGAAGCTGGGAGGGTAGCGCCAGGATCAGGCATGGTTTGCAGGGTCTGTCAGCCCCTACTGCTACTGCTGGACCTAATAATGTAGTTATTTTGGTGCATTTGGAGGCCTCCACTTCCAGTGCGTTCATTTTTTTTTCATTTGTTGCTTTTCAGCGACATCAAGGCGTTTTTTCGGTGGTTGTTTTTCCATGATGTTGTCAGACTCCTCACCTAACCTCGGCTCACTTGTTCTGTTCGCCCCGCCCATCCAGCAACTGGGTGATTGACAGGCCCTGACTGACAGTTAACCAATGGGATGCGTTGATGGGCTGTGCCGAATGGCCAGTTAGAAACGCAACTGGACAATAGGTCACATAACTGGCCGGCCAATTATGTAGGGGGGGAAAAGAAAATACCTGTTGACCAGCCCCCACTAGACACTGGCCTACCAGGAATAGATGACCAGTCCACCCCTCACTACATCGAACTTAATTAAAGGCCGAACAGGACTACTTTCATGGAAAAAAGAATCTAAATGTGTAACTTTGATACACTGAGATGAGCTTTTAGGGTTGAATTGAGAACCACAGATAAGCTTTAAGAGTTAATTCTAGTTTTTTGTTGGAAAAACACCACTTCTTGGAGGAGCTATCCTAATTACCATCAAATCAGTCTACCAAGGGGTTGTATGAAAACTGTTAGGGCATGGAAGTATGTATTTCTTCCTGTTCAGGGTCTCTGCAAGTCTCCGAAAGTCTTTGCATTCCATCCAGTTCCCTCTTAAATTTCTAGAATTGTTAAACTTCACCATTTCCTCTAGCCTGCAGTGGGCAGCAAGAAAGTTATGAAAGGTTTTCATATCTGGTTGCAGGCTGTCCAGAGACATTTATTCAGCTATGCTCTGTGTGCTATTCTAAAGGTCTTAAAACTCTGAAATTTAGCTCAGTGACCCCTGCAGGAAACTTAGTTTTGTATGAAGGGAGAGTAGTCTGAATATTTTCTGAGTGTATGTTTTATTCAGGCCTTCCATTTTAGATTAGATAATTAAAATATGATAAGAAGACAATAAATTATTGTACTATTAGAATGTAAGGATTTAATGTGGCAATGAAGAGTCATGAAAGGGTCCAAATAAAACACTAAATATGTCATGCATTCAAAAAATACATTTAAGGCTCCATCTCCAGCACAGAAAACATCATATTGCTTCCGTTTGGGGGGGGTTTGCCTCAATGAACATTTCTTATTTCTGTAAAAGACAAACAGAAGGAACAGATATTTTGTTTCTGCATAGACCACAAATGTCTAAAAGATGAATTTGGAGGATTAACCACAGATATTTGAAATTTTGTCTATTTGAATAAGTTTGTGGCTATAAGAATGGTTATGAATTCAATCCTTTTCTCCATTTTGGAAGTTAATCATATAAAATATTAATGGAGAAAAGTTTGATTTCATCCACTGTTGCATTTACTATTCTCATTTTTACACAACAATAAACTATGAGCATTTAGAGCCGGTGTCAACAGAACACAGTTGTTCAAGTGAAATTTCTAAATTCTATCTAATATCTCATCCTCAGAGTTCATAACACATATTGGACAGTTATGTTCCTGACATGTTTTCTGGCAGATATATGTATTTTTTTCCAGATGTTTCCTTTAATGAGAACACGAAGAAGCAGGGAAACCTTCAGTGACTGTGCTGTAGCACCACCTACTGTTTCTTTAGGGTTTGAAGAAAAGCACCAGTGCTTGTTATCGTGTGTGTGAGGAGAATTATGTGCTTTAAAAAACTAATTAATGTATCAGGATGCACTTTAAGAAAGAGCTGAAAGTACCAGATATCAGCTGCTGTTCAGAATAGCAATGAAAAGAGAACTGCTGTGTTTTGATAATTCAGCGCTGGTGGCTGAGTGATGAATTGGCCGCAGAGTAATTAATGACCACATTAACTTAATCTTCTGCTGTTTGCTGTTCTGCATGCAGAGTTTAGGAGATGAGTAAGAAGCATCGCTTTTATTGTTTTCCCTCAGACCCCCACTTCCTGAACAACAAGGAGATGTCTGACGTCACCTTCCTGGTGGAGGGGAAACCGTTTTATGCACATAAAGTTTTGCTGTTCACAGCTTCTCCCAGGTAAAGAACGAAGTTGTTCTGTTATTATTTTTAACAAAACAGCAGCGCACAGTACAGCTGTGTTAATAACACGCAATTTATTCTGTCCCATGCAGGTTCAAGTCGCTGCTGCAAAACCGACCAGCAGCTGAAAACACCTGCATTGAGATCAGCCATGTCAAATACAATATTTTCCACGTAAGAAGCTCACTGAGTTCTATTTTACTTTCCAATGAGGTTCAGTTTTTAAAAAAACTCACACTGGTCCTTATTAAGTTTAGGTGTTTTTTCAAATAAAGGGTCAGTTTGTTCTGCAACTGATAATTATGACCTGATCACTAATGGATTATTGATACCGCGACTGAACAATGCATCAGCCAGTATTAACATAAATCCATGTTTTAGGTTATAGTCCCATTAAATCAGTGTTATAAAGAACTGTGATCATGTGACACCAAAACCAAACTCTAATTTATTCTACTAACAAGTCGCAGCCTGATACAGCGTCTCATTCCTCGGTGCCATAGAGCTCCATTGTTGTCTGAAAACTATTAAAAACTCAACAGTGAGCCACACTGTTGCCATCGCTGACGTGTTCTTCATTAGCATGAAAACTAGCTTATTTCAGTCCAACACTGACTGTCCTTGTGCCACATATACTCACAGGAGCACCACGTGTGTATTAATCCGCTACTGAAAATAGTTCCCAACAAGCACATTAGTCCACATGTTTGGATTTTTTAAAATAATCAATTAAAACATGTTTGTGACCCAGTTTTTAAACTTTGCATCTTCTTTTGGAACAAATATTCTTAGTGCTGAGCATCACAGGCAATGTAGGGAAGTTGGAATGTATTCAGTGGGGTTTATGACAATGAAATATACAGAAAGAGAGAGACTTCCAGACTGATACAGATCAAGGATATATGTGTTTATTGGTCAGAATTAATTTATTGGTTTGTATTTTTCCAGATACATGGTCCTTATCTAAACTTGTACTCAGCTGTTACTGTCATGTCAGTTATATTTAAGAAGCACAGATACTTGATTCTGTTAAAGAAAAACTCCAAAAGCACCAGCATAAACAGTCTCCTTAAGAACGGCTCCTCCTCTGTTTTTCCTCTACTGACGCCCATACTGTCGTGTGTCACAGCTGGTCATGCAGTATCTGTACTGCGGAGGCACCGAGTCCCTGCACATACGCAACACCGAAGTTATGGAGGTAAGAGAGACTTAACCAAAGCCTGCTGAGTGACAGCGCCACTATTAGCATTTCTAATCCCGAGTCCTGTGCCTCATTCTGTGGGGCTGTACTGTTCCCTGCAGCTCCTGTCTGCAGCCAAATTCTTCCAACTAGAGGCCCTTCAGAGACACTGTGAGATCATCTGCTCCAAGAACATCACCACCGAAACCTGCGTGGACCTCTACAAACACGCCAAGGTGAGAGACTGACTCTAGCAGCTGGGAACGCCACTAATGATTTGTAAAAGTTGTAAACAGGTCAGAAATATAACAAAAAATGCTTATGTAATGAATTCTTATGTAAGGTACAAACACAACATTAATTAGCTACTGCAGATGGGCAATAAACAA
>JAMOIN010000631.1:0-22095 GCA_024666655.1 Dascyllus trimaculatus
TGAATGAATAAATATTGTGCAATAATTGAAACCCTGTTTTAAAAAGTTGAAATTCAATATTGAATAGTTTGATAAATTACAAAAGGTTGACTTTGATGTTGATTTTGATTATGAATATTGATGTGGTACTGCTGTACTAGATTAAGGTGTTATTTTTTTTGTTACTATTGTAACTTTAATTTATTTGTGACAATTAATTAATTAAAAAATTAATGTATGTATGTATTTGAATGCATTTTATTTAGCTTGTATGTTTATGCATACATTGATTTTATTTTGATACTGACTTGACTATTTGAAATGCAGTACTTATGTGTATTTTTGACCTTCCAGGTCAGGTTTTTTTTACCCCGGATAAATTTTGGAGTTCTTCCTGATGGACTTTCATTCATACCTCTCAACTCCAATGGCGAGCAAGACCCACTACTGGTAGGACAAGTCACAAAAACTCACACCCTATGGACAAACCTGCTTGGATTTAAAGGATTTGACATGAACCTTTGATTTATTGTGGACAATTTTTTTCCCCCCTTACTGGAATTGTATATTGGTTGTTTTGGTTGGTTTTTGTAAATTTATTTTTTTGTAAATACACACACTCAACTACACTGCTGCCTTGGTGTTCATTCAAAAATTCAGGCTCCTTAAAAGAACAGTCTTCTGGAGCCGCTCTGGTAGCCGTAGTCAACCGCCAGCCCAAAAAGCGTTACATCTGTGGCGAGCTAGCCAGGAGCCTGTATTGTGGATGGTTTTGTGTGTGTGTGTACTTACCAATGTGTTGTATTTTAAAAAAAAAAAAAGGGGTGAGTTGAAATATGGATCTCTTTGAAGAAACTGGTGTCAATGTTTCTCATTCTGTTATCATTACTGGTGTAACAAACACTCAAACTGAAAAAGAGATTATTGATCATCTACGTAGTTACGGTGAAATTAAAGCATCGTTTACTGTTACAGACCGTGAAAGTCCATTTTACACAAACCTGGCCGTCGAATTTATTAATGCTGCCGCTTTGGCACAGCTAAAACCTCATTTGCCATATACTTACACATCTCGTGTAGCTGCAGACGTTGAATATGTTGTTTCATTAATTCCGAGTGACCATGCTGCCACAGTCAGAGTGGAGTCTACCCCTTCCCTTGACTACCTCCAAGTACTGAGGCGTCTTTCCCCGCAGAGTGGCCAGTCCTTGGACAGCGTTTTGAAGGGAATCTTTGACCAAGTAAGTGCACATTTGGGAATGGCGGCTGCTGGAGGAGAGCCTGAAGGTGAGTATGAAGAGGAGGACACTGTTGAGGGAATATCCTCACAGCAAGCGGGTCATTCCTCCACTGACCAGCAAGAGCCTCAACCTCAGCCAAATCCATCTGTAAATCTGGGACCGAGAATTTCGCTCTCTGGAAATGACTTGAACCCCCCTGAGGTACAGAGAATTGTAGTTGAACATATAGTGCGCAGAGATGATGTAAATATACAACCTCTGTCTCCACTCCGACTACGCACCTTCTCAGGGAAGCTTCCAAAACCACAACATGAAGCAGATTATGATTCTTGGAGGTCTCAAATTGAGCTTTTGAATGCAGATCCAAGCCTTGCACCAGTACATATCACAAGACGTATTCTGGAAAGCTTGCTTCCCCCAGCTACTGACCTGGTGAAGAGTTTGGGACCTAATGCATTGCCTGCTACTTTTCTGCATGTTCTTGATTCTGCTTATGCCACTGTTGAAGAAGGAGAAGAGTTATTTGCCAAATTTCTTAATACTCTTCAAGACCATGGGGAACGACCATCTGCATATCTGCAGAGGCTCCAGCTTACTCTCAGCACAGTGGTGAAGCGCGGTGGGGTTCCAGCAGTTGAAACAAACAAATACCTGCTAAAGCAATTTTGCAGAGGTTGCTGGGACAACACAGTCATAAACAAACTACAATTAGAACAGAAAAAAGACCAACCCCCACTGTTCTCAGAACTGTTATTCATGCTGAGAACAGAAGAAGACAGGCAGTTAGCAAAAGAAACACTGATGAAGAAGCACATCCCAACGGTCAAGCACCGTGCTAACCTTCAAACTCAGAGCACCAGTGCATGTTCATGTGGCCATTCCTCAGATGTAAGTGCTATTGAAGACCTGAGGAAGCAAATGTTGAAACTTCAGAGCCAAATGTCCGCCCTGCTGTCAAAGAATTCCACCTCTGCTAAACAGGAGCATCAGCAGAATAAGCAAAAACCAAAATCTGGCCACGCAACCAGCAAGCCAAAGCCCTGGTTTTGTTTCAAGTGCGGACAAGATGGCCACATCTCTCCCAACTGTTCCACTCAGTCGAAGCCTAGCCTGGTCGAAGAAAAACGCCGCCAGCTAAGACGCCAGCAGCAAACCTGGGAAAACAAGAAGCCATCAAACTAGAAGCAGCTTCTACGGAGGGACAAGTGGGAGCTGCGATCCATGAGTGTCCCCACACCAAGCACCTATCACCACAACCCCCATTGCCAAAGGGACTAGTGGGTACAAGAAGCACCGGTGAAGTAAAAATTAAAGGCACCAACTTCCATTGCCTTTTCGACACAGGTTCCTAAGTCACCACAGTTTCACATTCTTTCTACAACACCTACCTGTCAGACCATGAAATAAAGCCATTAAATGATCTTCTGGAGGTAGAGGGCGCAAATGGGCAGCGCGTGCCATACATCGGATATGTGGAACTCAGTCTGACTTTTCCGCCGGAGTTCATAGGAGAAGAAATGGACATTGACACCCTTGCCTTGGTTATTCCTGACCTGCGACCTTCACAGCCCTCTGTTTTGATTGGCACCAACACTCTAGATGTCGTCTACGACCAGCACTGTCAGTCACAGTCTGATTTTCATCCTGTGCCATTTGGATACAGAGCAGTGCACAAGATTTTGGAGATACGACGCAGGTTAACCACTGATGATTACCATGGCATTGTCAAGATGCAGTCCACTATCCCACAGACTATTCCTGCTCGGATGACTGTTGTGCTGGACGCTCTTGCTATCTGTCCCTTTCTGCAAGGTGTGAAAGAAGTGGTCATTCAACACCCGACATCCTTCTCCCTGCCCGGTGGTTTAATGGTAAAATCTGCTCTTGTTAATTTACCTCCTATCCAACCTGGCCCTCTGCCAGTGGTAATTACTAATGACTCTGACCATGACATTGTAATTCCTGCCAGAGCAGCCATTGCCGAGTTAAGTGCCATTCAGACCATCCTCCATGAAGAGCAAAGAGTGCCTCAACCTTCTGCCTCTACAGAGCCAAATCAGACCAAGTTGAACTACAACTTTGGAGATTCACCACTCTCAGTGGAATGGAAGCAACGTGTAACTACCATGCTCGACAGTATCCCAGAAGTGTTTGCCAAGCACGATCTTGATTTTGGTCGCACGGATAAGGTCAAGCATGAAATCAAACTGTCTGACCCAACTGCTTTCAAGCAACGACCAAGACCGATACACCCTCAAGATGTGGATGCTGTTCGCCTGCACATTCAAGAACTGTTGCAATCTGGTGTTATACGGGAATCCAGTTCACCTTTTGCTTCTCCCATAGTTGTGGTGCGAAAGAAAAATGGCACAGTGAGGCTCTGTATCGATTACAGGAGGTTGAACGCACAGACCATCAGGGATGCGTATGCGTTACCAAAACTAGAGGACACCTTTTCGGCACTCTCTGGCTCCACATGGTTCTCGACATTGGATCTGAAATCTGGGTACTACCAGATAGAGATGGAGGAAAGTGACAAGAGTAAAACCGCATTCGTATGTCCTCATGGATTTTATGAATTCAACCGCATGCCTCAAGGGGTGACTAATGCTCCCAGTACATTCCAACGTCTCATGGAACGGTGCATGGGAGATATGAACCTGAAAGAAGCACTCGTGTTCATAGACGATCTCATAGTGTTTGCACCAACTCTGGAGGAACATGAGGAACGGCTGATGAAAGTCCTCCAACGCCTGAAGGAGTTTGGATTGAAGCTATCAGTCGAGAAATGTGTCTTCTTTCAAACATCTGTTCGCTACCTTGGGCATGTGGTTTCGAGGGATGGTGTGGAAACAGACCCAGACAAGATTGCCACTTTAACAACTTGGCCAGTCCCTCAAAATCTTAAAGAGCTCAGGTCATTCCTTGGATTCTCAGGGTATTACCGGCGGTTCGTGCAGGGGTACTCCTCAATTGCCAGACCCCTCAATGAGTTAACATCTGCATATCCACCCAGCCAGAAAAGGTCCAAGAATGGGGGCAGAGCACAGCACTACCTGAACCCAAAAGAACCTTTTGCTGCTCGTTGGACTCCTGCTTGCCAGCAAGCCTTTGAAGAGATCATTCAGAAGCTCACTACAGCCCCAGTCCTCGCTTTTGCAGATCCAAGAAAACCCTACGTCCTGCACACGGATGCTAGCTCTACTGGTCTTGGCGCTGTTTTATACCAAGAACATGATGGACGAAACAGAGTGGTTGCATACGCCAGCAGAGGCCTGTCACACAGTGAAAGTCGATACTCTGCCCATAAACTCGAGTTTTTGGCGCTCAAATGGGCAGTGACCGAGAAGTTCCATGACTATTTGTATGGATCTATTTTCACTGTGGTCACAGACAGCAATCCATTAACATATTTGCTAACTTCTGCAAAATTAGATGCTACAAGCTACAGGTGGCTTTCAGCTCTTTCAACTTTCACCTTTAAGATCATCTACCAAGCTGGGAAGTTGAACGCTGATGCCGATGGACTCTCTCGGCGACCCCACACTGAGCAAATGGAGGACGCCATGTTTCAAAAGGAAAGAGAGAGAATACTGAGATTCACAGAACAACATCTGGAAGACCCAACCTGTGTATCTATTGACCAGCACTCGGTCCAAGCAGTATGTGACAGACAACTGGTGTACAGCTCACCTGCCTGTGATCAAGTCGCTGCTCTTGTGCAAACGCTTTCCATCAACACTGACAGCCTGCCGGACAGTTTTGTAAATGATCTGCAGTTCTCTTCACCTGTTGTGCCATCCTTCTCTGATGCTGAGATTGCTGCTAAACAGCAAGCTGATCCAGTCATCCAGCATGTCATTGCCCAACTGGAGAGAGGAGAAACTCTGCCACCATCTCTGCGGGAACATCTCCCTGATCTGCCATTACTCCTGCGAGAGCTTACACGTCTGGAGCTCCATAATAATGTTCTCGTTAGGAGGAGGAACATCGGAGGTGAGCCTACTTACCAACTCGTCCTTCCAGAGGAGTGTCGGTCTGAGGTCCTCTTCCAGCTGCATGATCAAATGGGTCATTTGGGCACAGAGAGAACACTGGATCTTGTCAGATCACGGTTCTTCTGGCCACGAATGTCAGCAGATGTCTGCCATAAAGTGAAGACATGTGAGAGATGCATCCGGAGGAAAGCACAACCAGAAAAAGCTGCACCTCTTATCAACATTAAAACATCACGACCGCTCGAGCTCGTCTGCATGGATTTCTTGTCACTGGAACCAGATGGGAGTAACACCAAAGATGTTCTTGTCATTACGGATCACTTCACAAAGTACGCCGTAGCCGTGCCAACCCCGAATCAAAAAGCCAAGACAGTGGCAAAAGCCCTATGGGACAATTACCTGGTCCACTATGGAATACCAGAGCGACTCCACAGTGATCAAGGGCGTGACTTTGAATCGTACACCATCAAAGAGCTCTGTCAGATGGCTGGAATCCACAAAATCAGGACCACACCTTACCATCCACGTGGCAACCCTGTCGAACGGTTCAACCGAACACTCCTAAACATGTTGGGCACTCTACAAGAACAAGACAAAGCTCACTGGAGAGATTTCATCAAGCCACTGGTACACGCCTACAACTGTACTCGAAATGACGTCACTGGTTACTCACCATATGAACTGATGTTTGGTCGACAACCACGCCTTCCTGTTGATCTTGCTTTTGGACTTCCTGTGTCAAAGAAAATGTCTACATCTCATTCACAGTATGTTGAAAAACTAAAGTCACATCTTGAAGAAAGTTACAAGATTGCAACTGAGAACTCAGCAAAGGTTATGGGGCGGAACAAGCTCAGATTCGACAAGCAAGTCACTGCCTCAGATCTCTCTGTTGGAGATAGAGTTCTGGTCAGAAATGTCAGACTACGAGGTAAGCACAAGATCGCAGACCGATGGGAGCCAGATGTGTATATCGTCCAGAAGAAAGCCGGTACTCTTCCAGTGTACACAGTCAAGCCAGAAACCAAAGACAGTCCCATCAGAACCCTCCACCGTGATCTGCTGCTGCCTTGTGGCTACTTGTCACCAGCCAGCAACTCAGACAAACCGAAACCAACATCAATGACGTCATCGACTCCAGTGACTTCAGGAAGCCCAGACCTTCCCGATCCTGAAGACCCTGATCTGCAAGAATTCTTTACACCTCATTTACCTGATAACTTTGGTTCCAATCCTGCCCGATTCACAACTGTCACTGACTTACCTGTTCCAGTGCCTGCAGTTGTTCCAGTTCCTGTGGTTCCGCCTGGCCAGCGTCCACAGCACGTTACTGAAGAGAAACCTGTTGGAGTTGAAGGGGGAATGGAGTCGGAACCCAAACCCATTGCGGATCTTGAACCTGAACTTGAATCGATTGAGCTGGATGAGGATGCAGAACACCCAGAGGAAATTGACTCGGATCCTGCTGTTGACTCGGACCCACCAGAGGAAAACGCCTCCTCTCAGCCAGAACCTGAAGTCTCTCCAGAACCAGTCAGCATCTCAAGTGATTTGGAACCATCCACTGCACCTGAACTCTCCAGCCCAGAATCTGAACTGCCAGCCCGACGCCCTGCTAGAATACGACGGCCTCCCACTCGCCTGCAGTATTCCAAGCCTGGGCATCCGTTCCTGCAGAGTATTCAGTCTCTGTTTCAAGGGCTCAGCACTATGTTTACCTCTGCATTACAACTTGAGGAGACTCCTCTGATCACTGCTCCTTGTGAAGATCCTGTACGCTGCCAGCCACCTGCATGTACGAGGCCGTACATGAGTTTAGGGGGGGAACCTGTAACCCACATTTAGTTATTTATTTATTTATTTATTCATTTTGCGGGCCCTTTCTAAACTTCCTATAAATTAGGGGTCACAAGGGTTCACTTCTTCTCCGTCTCCACTGTGGCTGTGGCATGCATCAGCGTCACAAAAAATTGACCGAATTAATGATCATCGGAAAATCAATCAATGCCAGTCAAAGGTGAGTTCTTTCCTGACAAATTTCAGATTACCGACAAGTTTCAAGTAATGAAACCATAGAACTGTTATTTATACACTGTTTTGCTAGAATCGGCATTGACCAAATCCTGTTCAATACTCCGTCAGGGGAACTCCGCAGATTTCCTGTCGGCCGAGCGTTGAAGCGAAGCTTTAATATTCATTTTAAAGGTAACCGATGATTTTTGTTTAAAATGGAAACAGCCGAATTGTATGTGTTATGCTATTTTAATTACTCGCTCAGGTAATTTGGAGCGTTATTTTTGTTTCGAGCAGTTCCATTACTTTTTGTGATTGGCGCTACAAAGGCTATGAGGTTTGGTCACCATTTGCTTTGATGTAAACGTAGCTACGGATTTGAATGAATAAATATTGCGCAATAATTGAAACCCTGTTTTAAAAAGTTGAAATTCAATATTGAATAGTTTGATAAATTACAAAAGGTTGACTTTGATGTTGATTTTGATTATGAATATTGATGTGGTACTGCTGTACTAGATTAAGGTGTTATTTTTTTTGGTGTTATTGTAACTTTAATTTATTAGTGACAATTAATTAATTAAAAAATTAATGTATGTATGTATTTGAATGCATTTTATTTAGCTTGTATGTTTATGCATACATTGATTTTATTTTGATACTGACTTGACTATTTGAAATGCAGTACTTATGTGTATTTTTGACCTTCCAGGTCAGGTTTTTTTTACCCCGGATAAATTTTGGAGTTCTTCCTGATGGACTTTCATTCATACCTCTCAACTCCAATGGCGAGCAAGACCCACTACTGGTAGGACAAGTCACAAAAACTCACACCCTATGGACAAACCTGCTTGGATTTAAAGGATTTGACATGAACCTTTGATTTATTGTGGACAATTTTTTTCCCCCCTTACTGGAATTGTATATTGGTTGTATTGGTTGGTTTTTGTAAATTTATTTTTTTGTAAATACACACACTCAACTACACTGCTGCCTTGGTGTTCATTCAAAAATTCAGGCTCCTTAAAAGAACAGTCTTCTGGAGCCGCTCTGGTAGCCGTAGTCAACCGCCAGCCCAAAAAGCGTTACACCAGCACCACAGCCCAGCACACCGGGCTCCCCCGCCCAGCTCAACGGGCTCCCCAGCACAGCACACGGGGCCCCCCAGCACCACAGCCCAGCACACCGGGCTCCTCAGCCGAGCTCACCGGTCTCCCCAGCACAGCACACAGGGGCCCCCAGCACCACAGCCCGCCTGGCTCTCCAGCAGAGCCTGTTCACACCGCTCCCCAGCAGAGCCTGTTCACACCGCTCCCCAGCAGAGCCTGTCTACACGGCTCCCCAGCACCACAGCCCAGCACACCGGGCTCCCCAGCCCAGCTCACCGGGCCCCCCAAAACAGCACACGGGCGCCCCCAGCACCACAGCCCGCCTGGCTCTCCATCAGAGCCTGTTCATACCGCTCCGCAGCAGAGCCTTTCTACACGGCTCCCCAGCACCACAGCCCAGCACACCGGGCTCCCCAGCCCAGCTCACCGGGCTCCCTAGCCCAGCACACGGGGCCCCCCAGCACCACAGCCCGCCTGGCTCTCCAGCAGAGCCTGTTCAAACCACTCCCCAGCAGAGCCTGTCCACACGCCTCCCCAGCAGCACAGCCCAGCACACCGGACTCCCCGGCCCAGCATACCGGGCTCCCCAGCCAGCTCACCGGGCTCCCCAGCACAGCACACGAGGGCCCCCAACACCACAGCACCCCTGGATTTCCATCAGAGCCTGTTCACACCGCTCCCCAGCAGAGCCTGTCTACACGGCTCGCCAGCACAACAGCCCAGAACACCGGGCTCCCCAGCCCAGCTCACCGGGCTCCCCAGCACAGCACACGGGGGCCCCCAGCACCACAGCCCGCCTGGCTCTCCAGCAGAGCCTGTTCAAACCAATCCCCACCAGAGCCTGTCTACAGGCTCCACAGCAGCACAGCCCAGCACACCGCAGCACAGCCCGCCTGGCTCTCCAGCAGAGCCTGTTCACACCGCCCCCCAGCAGAGCCTGTCCACACGGCTCGCCAGCAGCACAGCCCAGCACACCGGGCTCCCCAGCCCAGCACACCGGGCTCCCCAGCACAGCACACGGGGGCCCCCAGCACCACAGCCCGCCTGGCTCTCCAGAAGAGCCTGTTCACACCGCTCCCCAGCAGAGCCTGTCCACACGGCTCCCCAGCAGCAAAGCCCAGCACGCTGGGCTCCCCAGCACAGCACACGGGGGCCCCCAGCACCACAGCCCGCCTGGCCCTCCATCAGAGCCTGTTCACACTGCTCCCCAGCAGAGCCTGTCTACACGGCTCCCCAGCAGCACAGCACAGCACACCGGGCTCCCCAGCCCAGCTCACCGGGCTCCCCAGCACTGGACAATGGGGCCCCCAGAACCACAGGCCGCCTGGCTCTCCAGCAGAGCCTGTTCAAACCAGTCCCCAGCACAGCCTGTCCGCACGCCTCCCCAGCAGCACAGCCCAGCACACCGGGCTCCTCAGCCCTGCTCACCGGGCTCCCCAGCACCGCACACGGGGGCCCCGAACACCACAGTCCTCCTGGCTATCTATCAGAGCCTGTTCACACCGCTCCCCACCAGAGCCTGTCTACACGGCTCCCCAGCAGAACAGCCTTGCACACCGGGCTCCCAAGCCCAGCTCACCGGGCTCCCCAGCACAGCACACGGCGGCCCCCAGCACCACAGCCCGCCTGGATCATCAGCAGAGCCTGTTAAACCAATCCCCACCAGAGCCTGTCTACACGGCTCCCCAGCAGCACAGCCCAGCACACCGCAGCACAGCCCGCCTGGCTCTCCAGCAGACCCTGTTCACACCGCCCCCCAGCAGAGCCTGTCCACACGGCTCCCCAGCAGCACAGCCCAGCACACCGGGCTCCCCAGCACAGCACACGGGTGCCCACAGCACCACAGCCCGCCTGGCTCTCCAGCAGAGCCTGTTCACACCGCTCCCTAGCAGAGCCTGTCCACACGGCTCCCCAGCACCACAGCCCAGCACACCGGGCTCCCCAGTCCAGCTCACCGGGCTGCCCAGCACAGCACACCGGGCTCCCCAGCACAGAACACGGGGGCCCCCAGCACCACAGCCCGCCTTGCTCTCCAGCAGAGCCTGTTCAAACCACTCCCCAGCAGAGCATGTCCACAGGGCTCCCCAGCAGCACAGCCCAGCACACCGGGCTCCCCGGCCCAGCTCACCGGGCTCCCCAGCACAGCACATGGGGGCCCCCAACGCCACAGCACACCTGGCTCTCCATCAGGGCCTGTTCACACCGCTCCCCAGCAGAGCCTGTCTGCTCGGCTCCCCACCACCACAGCCCAGCACACCGAGCTCCCCCGCCCAACTCACCGGGCTCCCCAGCACAGCAAACGGGGCCTCCCAGCACCACAGCCCGCCCGGCTCTCAAGCAGATCCAGTTCACACTGCTCCCCAGCAGAGCCTGTCCACACGGCTCCCCAGCACCACAGCCCAGCTCACCGGGCTCCCCAGCACAGCACACGCGGGCCCCCAGCACTACAGCCCGCCTGGCTCTCCATCAGAGCCGTTTCACACCGCTCCCCAGCAGAGCATGTCCACACGGCTCCCCAGCAGCATAGCACAGCTCACCGGGCTCCCCAGCACAGCACACGCGGGCCCCCAGCACCACAGCCCGCCTGGCTCTCCATCAGAGCCTGTTCACACCGCTCCCTAGCAGAGCCTGTCTACACGGCTCCCCAGCAGCACAGCCCAGCACACCGGGCTCCCCAGCCCAGCACACCGGGCTCCCCAGCACAACACACGGGGGCCCCCAGCACCACAGCCCGCCTGACTCTCCATCAGAGCCTATTCACACCGCTCCCCAGCAGAGCCTGTCCACATGGCTCGCGAGCACCACAGCCCAGCACACCGGGCTCCCCAACACAGCACACGGGGCCCCCCAGCACCACAGCTCGCCTGGCTCTCCAGCAGAGCCTGATCAAACCACTCGCCAGCAGAGCCTTTCCACACGGCTCCCCAGCAGCAGAGCCCAGCACACCGGTCTCCCCAGCCCACCTCACCGGGCCCCCCAGCACAGCACACGGGGGCCCCCACCATCACAGCCCGCCTGGCTCTCCATCAGAGCCTGTTCACACCGCTCCCCAGCAGAGCCTGTCTACACGGCTCCCCATCACCACAGCCCAGAACACCGGGCTCCCCAGCCCAGCTCACCGGGCTCCCCAGGACAGCACACGGGGCCCCCCAGCACCACAGCCCGCCTGGCTCTCCATCAGAGCCTGGTCACAGCGCTCCGCAGCAGAGCCTGTTCAAACCACTCCCCAGCAGAGCCTGTCCACACGGTTCCCCAGCACCACAGCCCAGCACACCGGGTGCCCCAGCCCAGCTCAACGGGCTCCCCAGCACAGCACACGGGGCCCCCCAGCACAGCACACGGGGCTTCCCAGCACAACAGCCCGCCTGGCTCTCCCTCAGAGCTTGTTCACTCCGCTCCCCAGCAGAGCCTTTTCATACCGCTCCGCAGCAGAGCCTGGCCACACGGCTCCCCAGCACCACAGCCCAGCACACCGGGCTCCCCAGCCCAGCTCAACGAGATCCCCAGCACAGCACACGGGGCCCCCCAGCACCACAGCCCGCCTGGCTCTCCATCAGATCCTGTTCAACCCTCTCCCCAGCAGAGCCTGTCCACACGGTTCCCCAGCAACACAGCCCACCACACCGGGCTCCCAAGCCCAACTCAACGGGCTCCCCAGCACAGCACACGGGGCATCCCAGCACCACAGCCCGCCTGGCTCTCCAGCAGAGCCTGTTCAAACCGCTCCCCAGCAGAGCCTGTCTACACGGCTCCCCAGCATCACAGCCCAGCTCACCGGGCCCCCCAGCACAGCACACAGGGGCCCCCAGCAACACAGCGCGCCTTGCTCTCCAGCAGAGCCTGTTCAACCCTCTCCCCAGCAGAGCCTGTCCACACGGCTTCCGAGCACCACAGACCAGCACACTGGGCTCCGAAGCCCAGCTCACTGGGCTCCCGAGTACAGCACACGGGGGCCCCCAGCACCACAGCCCGGCTGGCTCTCCATCAGAGCCTGTTCACACCGCTCAACAGCACAGTCTGTCTACACGCCCCCCATCACCACAGCCAAGCACACAGGGATCCCCTTCCCAGCTCACCGGGCTCCTGAGCACAGCTCACGGGGGCCCCCAGCACCACAGCCCGCCTGGCTCTCCATCAGGGCCTGTTCACACCCCTCCGCAGCAGAGCCTGTCTACACGGCTCCCAAGCACAAAAGCCCAGCACACCGGGCTCCCCAGCCCAGCTCACTGGGCTCCCCATCACAGCACACGGGGCCCCCCAGCACCACAGCCCGCCTGTCTCTCCATCAGAGCCTGTCCACACGGCTCCCCAGCACCACAGCCCAGCACACTGGGCTCCCCAGCCCAGGTCAACGGGCTCCCAAGGCCAGCACACGTTCCCCCCCAGCACCACAGCCCGCCTGGCTCTCCATCAGAGCCTGTTCACACCGCTCAACAGCACAGTCTGTCTACACGCCCCCCATCACCACAGCCAAGCACACAGGGATCCCCTTCCCAGCTCACCGGGCTCCTGAGCACAGCTCACGGGGGCCCCCAGCACCACAGCCCGCCTGGCTCTCCATCAGGGCCTGTTCACACCCCTCCGCAGCAGAGCCTGTCTACACGGCTCCCCAGCACAAAAGCCCAGCACACCGGGCTCCCCAGCCCAGCTCACCGGGCTCCCCATCACAGCACACGGGGCCCCCCAGCACCACAGCCCGCCTGGCTCTCCATCAGAGCCTGTCCACACGGCTCCCCAGCACCACAGCCCAGCACACTGGGCTCCCCAGCCCAGGTCAACGGGCTCCCAAGGCCAGCACACGGTCCCCCCCAGCACCACAGCCCGCCTGGCTCTCCATCAGAGCCTGTTCAAACCACTCCCCAGCAGAGCGAGTCCACACGGCTCCCAAGCACCACAGCTAAGCACACTGGGCTCCCCAGCCCAGCTCACAGGGCTCCCCAGCACAGCACACGGGGCCCCCCAGCACCATAGCCCGCCTGGCTCTCCAACAAAGCCTGTTCACACCCCTCCACAGCATAGGCCTGTCTACACGGCTCCCCAGCACAACAGCCCAGCACACCGGGCTCCCCAGCCCAACTCACCGGTCTCCCCAGGACAGCACACGGGGCCCCCCAGCACCACAGCCCGGCTGGCTCTCCATCAGAGCCTGGTCACAGCGCTCCGCAGCAGAGCCTGTCCACACGGCTCCCCAGCAGCACAGCCCAGCACACCGGGCTCCCCAGCCAAGCTCACCGGGCTCCCCAGCACAGCACATGGGGGCCCCCAGCACCACAGCCCGCCTGACTCTCCATCAGAGCCTGTTCACACCGCTCCCCAGCAGAGCCTGTCCATACCGCTCGCCAGTACCACAGCCCAGCACACCGGGCTCCCCTGCACAGCACACGGGGCCCCCCAGCACCACAGCCCGCCTGGCTCTCCAGCAGAGCCTGTTCAAAGCACTCCAGAGAAGAGCCTGTCTACACGGCTCCCCAGCACCACAGCCCAGCACACCGGGATCCCCAGCCCAGCTCACCGGGCTCCCCAGCACAGCACACGGGGGCCCCCAGCACCACAGCCAGCTTGGCTCTCCATCAGAGCCACTAAACACCGCTCCCCAGCAGAGCCTTTCCACACGGCTCCCCAGCACCACAGCCCAGCACACCGGGCTCCCCAGCCCTGCTCACCGGGCTCCGTTGCAGAGCACACGGGGGCCCCCAGCACCACAGCCCGCCTTGCTCTCCATCAGAGCCTGTTCACACCGCTCCCCAGCAGAGCCTGTCTACACGGCTCCCCAGCAGCACAGCCCAGCACACCAGGCTCCACAGCCGATCTCACCGGGCTCCGCAGCCCAGCACACTGGCCTCCCAAGCCCAGCTCACCGGGCTCCCCAGAACAGCACACGGGGCCCCCCAGCACCTCAGCCCACCTGGCTTTCCAGCAGAGCCTCTTCACACCGCACCCCAGCAGAGCCTGTCCACACGGCTCGCCAGCAGCACAGCCCAGCACACCAGGCTTCACAGCCGATCTCACCGGGCTCCGCAGCACAGCACACGGGACCCCCAAGCACCACAGCCCAGCACAACGGGCTCCCCAGCCCAGCTCACCGGACTCCCCAGTACAGCACACGGGCGCCCCCAGCACCACAGCCCGCCTGGCTTTCCAGCAGAGCCTGTTCAACCCTCTCCCCAGCAGAGCCTGTCCACACGTCTCCCCAGCAGCACAGCACAGCGAACTGTCCTCCACAGCCCAGTACACGGGGGCCCCCAGCACAGCACACGGGGGCCTCCAGCAAACCACACGGGGCCCCCCTGCACCACAGCCCGCTAGGCTCTGCAGCAGAGCCTGTCCACACGGCTCCCCAGCAGCACAGCCCAGCACACCGGGCTCCCAAGCACAGCACACGGGTGCCCCCAGCACAGCACACGGGGGCCCCCAGCACAGCACACGGGGGCCCCCAGCACAGCACAGGGGGCCCCCAGCACCACACCCCGCGTTGCTCTCGAGTAGAGCCTGTTCAAACCACTCCCCAGCACAGCTTGTCCACAAGCCTCCCCAGCAGCACAGCCCAGCACACCGGGCTCCCCATCACAGCACACGGGGGCCTCCAGCACAGCACACGGGGGCCCCCAGCACCACAGCCCGGCTGGCTCTCCAGCAGAGCCTATTCAAACCACTCCCCAGCAGAGCCTGTCCACTCGACTCCCCAGCAGCATCGCCCAGCACACCGGGCTCCCCAGCCCAGCTCAACGGGCTCCCCAGCACAGCACACGGGGGCCCCCAGCAGCAAAGCCCGCCTGGCTCTAAATCAGAGCATGTTCAACCCTCTCCCCAGCAGAGCCTGTCCACTCGACTCCCCAGCAGCATAGCCCAGCACACCGGGCTCCCCAGCCCAGCTCAACGGGCTCCCCAGCACAGCACACGGGGGCCCCCAGCAGCAAAGCCCGCCTGGCTCTAAATCAGAGCATGTTCAACCCTCTCCCCAGCAGAGCCTGTACACACTGCTCCCCAGCACCACACCCCAGCACACCGGGCTTCCAAGCCAAGCTCAACGGGCTCCTGAGCACAGCACACGAGGGCCCCCAGCACCACAGCCCGCCTAGCTCTCCATCAGAGCCTGTTCACACCCGTCCGCAGCAGAGCCTGTCTACACGGCTCCCCAGCACAAAAGCCCATCTCACCGGGCTCCCCAGCCCACCTCACAGGGCTCCCCAGCACAGCACACGGGGGCCCGCAGCACCACAGCCCGCCTGGCTGTCCATCAGAGCCTGTTCACACCGCTGGCCAGCAGAGACTTTCCACACGGCTCTCCAGCACCACAACCCAGCACACCGTGCTCCCCAGCCCAGCTCAACGGGCTCCCGAGCACAGGACAAGGGGGCCCCCAGCACCACAGCCCGCCTGGCTCTCCATCAGGGCCTGTTCACACCGCTCCCCAGCAGAGCCTGTCTACACGGTTGGCCAGCACCACAGCCCAGCACACCGGGCTCCCCAGCCCAGCTCAACGGGCTCCCCAGCACAGCACACGGGGACACCCAGCGCCACAGCCCGCCTGGCTCTCCGGCAGAGCCTGTTCAAACCACTCCCCTGCAGAGCCTGTCCACACGGCTCCCCAGCACCACAGCCCAGCACACCGGGCTCCCCAGCCCAGCTCAACGGGCTCCTCAGCACAGAACAAGGCGCCCCCCAGCACCACAGCCCGCCTGGATCTCCATCAGAGCCTGTCCACACCGCTCCTCAGCAGAGCCTATCCACACAGCTCCCCAGCACCACAGCCCTGCACACCGGGCTCCACAGCCCAGCTGACCGGGCTCCCCATCAAAGCACACCGGGGCCCCCAGCACCATAGCCCGCCTGGTTCTCAATCAGAGCCTGTTCACACCGCTCCCCAGCAGAGCCTGTCCACAAGGCTCCCCAGCACCACAGCCCAGCAAACCGGGCTCCCCAGCCCAGCTCACCGGGCTCCCGATCACGGCACACCGGGCCCCCCAGCACCTCAGCCCGCCTGGCTGTCCAGCAGATCCTTTTCAAACCACTCCCCAGCAATGCCTTTCCACATGGCTCCCCAGATGCACAGCCCAGCACACCGGGCTCCCCAGCCAAGCTCAACGGGCTCCCCAGCCAAGCTCACGGGCTCCCCAGCACAGCACACGTGGGCCCCCCGCACCACAGCCCGCCTGGCTCTCCATCAGAGCCTGTTCCCAAAGCTCCCCAGAAGAGCCTGTCTACATGGCTCCCCACCAGCCCCGCACACCGCAGCACAGCCCGCCTGGCTCTCCATCAGAGCCTGTTCACTCCGCTCCCCAGCAGACCCTGTCCACACGGCACCCCTGCAGCTCAGCCCAGCACACCGGGCTCCGCAGCCCAGCTCACCGGGCTTCCGAGCACAGCACACGGGGCCCCCCAGCACCACAGCCCGCCTGGCTCTCCATCAGAGCCTGTTCACACCGCTCCCCAGCAGAGCCTGTCTACATGGCTCCCCAGAAGCACAGCCCAGCACACCGCAGCACAGCACGCCTGGCTCCCCAGCAGAGCCGGTCCACACGGCTCCCCAGCAGCACAGTACAGCACACCGGGTTCCCCAGCACAGCACACGGGGGCCCCCAGCACCACGGCCTGCCTGGCTCTCCAGCAGAGCCTGTTCAAACCACTCCCAAGCAGAGCCTGTCAACACGTCTCCCCAGCAGCACAGCCCAGCACACTGGCCTCCCAAGCCCAGCTCACCGGGCTCCGCAGCACAGCACACGGGGCCCCCCAGCACTGCAGCCCAGCTCACCGGGCTCCCCAGCACAGCACACGGGCGCACCCAGCAACACAGCCCGCCTGGCTCTCCAGCAGAGCCTGTTCAAAACACTCCCCAGCAGAGCCTGTCCACACGGCTCCCCAGCAGCACAGCCCAGCACACCAGGCTCCACAGCCGATCTCACCGGGCACCCCAGCACAGGACACGGGGGCCCCCAGCACAGCACACGGGGGCCCGCAGCACCACAGCCCGCGTTGCTCTCCAGCAGAGCCTGTCCACAGCCTTTCCACACGGCTCCCCAGCAGCACAGCCCAGCATTCCGGGCTCCCCAGCCCAGCTAACCGGGCTACCGAGCACAGCACACGGGGGCCCCCAGCACCACAGCCCGCCCGGCTCTCCATCAGAACCTGTTAACACCGCTTCCCAGCAAACCCGTTCCACACGGCTCCCCAGCAGCTCAGCCCAGCACACCGGGCCCCGCAGCCCAGCTAACCGGGCTACCGAGCACAGCACACTGCGGCCCCCCAGCACAACAGCCCGCCTGGTTCTCCATCAGAGCCTTTTCACACCGCTTCCCAGCAGACCCTCTACACACGGCACCCCAGCAGCTCAGCCCAGCACACCGGGCTACCCAGCCCAACTCACCGGGCCCCCCAGCACAGCAAAAGGGGCCCCCAGCACCACAGCCCGGCTGGCTCTCCAGCAGAGCCTATTCAAACCACTCCCCAGCAGAGCCTGTCCACTCGACTCCCCAGCAGCATCGCCCAGCACACCGGGCTCCCCAGCCCAGCTCAACGGGCTCCCCAGCACAGCACACGGGGGCCCCCAGCAGCAAAGCCCGCCTGGCTCTAAATCAGAGCATGTTCAACCCTCTCCCCAGCAGAGCCTGTCCACTCGACTCCCCAGCAGCATAGCCCAGCACACCGGGCTCCCCAGCCCAGCTCAACGGGCTCCCCAGCACAGCACATGGGGGCCCCCAGCAGCAAAGCCCGCCTGGCTCTAAATCAGAGCATGTTCAACCCTCTCCCCAGCAGAGCCTGTACACACTGCTCCCCTGCACCACACCCCAGCACACCGGGCTTCCCAGCCAAGCTCAACGGGCTCCTGAGCACAGCACACGAGGGCCCCCAGCACCACAGCCCGCCTGGCTCTCCATCAGAGCCTGTTCACACCCGTCCGCAGCAGAGCCTGTCTACACGGCTCCCCAGCACAAAAGCCCATCTCACCGGGCTCCCCAGCCCACCTCACAGGGCTCCCCAGCACAGCACACGGGGGCCCGCAGCACCACAGCCCGCCTGGCTGTCCATCAGAGCCTGTTCACACCGCTGGCCAGCAGAGACTTTCCACACGGCTCTCCAGCACCACAACCCAGCACACCGTGCTCCCCAGCCCAGCTCAACGGGCTCCCGAGCACAGGACAAGGGGGCCCCCAGCACCACAGCCCGCCTGGCTCTCCATCAGGGCCTGTTCACACCGCTCCCCAGCAGAGCCTGTCTACACGGTTGGCCAGCACCACAGCCCAGCACACCGGGCTCCCCAGCCCAGCTCAACGGGCTCCCCAGCACAGCACACGGGGACACCCAGCGCCACAGCCCGCCTGGCTCTCCGGCAGAGCCTGTTCAAACCACTCCCCTGCAGAGCCTGTCCACACGGCTCCCCAGCACCACAGCCCAGCACACCGGGCTCCCCAGCCCAGCTCAACGGGCTCCTCAGCACAGAACAAGGCGCCCCCCAGCACCACAGCCCGCCTGGATCTCCATCAGAGCCTGTCCACACCGCTCCTCAGCAGAGCCTATCCACACAGCTCCCCAGCACCACAGCCCTGCACACCGGGCTCCACAGCCCAGCTCACCGGGCTCCCCATCACAGCACACCGGGGCCCCCAGCACCATAGCCCGCCTGGTTCTCAATCAGAGCCTGTTCACACCGCTCCCCAGCAGAGCCTGTCCACAAGGCTCCCCAGCACCACAGCCCAGCAAACCGGGCTCCCCAGCCCAGCTCACCGGGCTCCCGATCACGGCACACCGGGCCCCCCAGCACCTCAGCCCGCCTGGCTGTCCAGCAGATCCTTTTCAAACCACTCCCCAGCAATGCCTTTCCACATGGCTCCCCAGATGCACAGCCCAGCACACCGGGCTCCCCAGCCAAGCTCAACGGGCTCCCCAGCCAAGCTCACGGGGTCCCCAGCACAGCACACGTGGGCCCCCCGCACCACAGCCCGCCTGGCTCTCCATCAGAGCCTGTTCCCAAAGCTCCCCAGAAGAGCCTGTCTACATGGCTCCCCACCAGCCCCGCACACCGCAGCACAGCCCGCCTGGCTCTCCATCAGAGCCTGTTCACTCCGCTCCCCAGCAGACCCTGTCCACATGACACCCCTCCAGCTCAGCCCAGCACACCGGGCTCCGCAGCCCAGCTCACCGGGCTTCTGAGCACAGCACACGGGGCCCCCCAGCACCACAGCCCGCCTGGCTCTCCATCAGAGCCTGTTCACACCGCTCCCCAGCAGAGCCTGTCTACATGGCTCCCCAGAAGCACAGCCCAGCACACCGCAGCACAGCACGCCTGGCTCCCCAGCAGAGCCGGTCCACACGGCTCCCCAGCAGCACAGTACAGCACACCGGGTTCCCCAGCACAGCACACGGGGGCCCCCAGCACCACGGCCTGCCTGGCTCTCCAGCAGAGCCTGTTCAAACCACTCCCAAGCAGAGCCTGTCAACACGTCTCCCCAGCAGCACAGCCCAGCACACTGGCCTCCCAAGCCCAGCTCACCGGGCTCCGCAGCACAGCACACGGGGCCCCCCAGCACTGCAGCCCAGCTCACCGGGCTCCCCAGCACAGCACACGGGCGCACCCAGCAACACAGCCCGCCTGGCTCTCCAGCAGAGCCTGTTCAAAACACTCCCCAGCAGAGCCTGTCCACACGGCTCCCCAGCAGCACAGCCCAGCACACCAGGCTCCACAGCCGATCTCACCGGGCTCCCCAGCACAGGACACGGGGGCCCCCAGCACAGCACACGGGGGCCCGCAGCACCACAGCCCGCGTTGCTCTCCAGCAGAGCCTGTTCAAACCACTCCCCAGCAATACCTGTCCACACGCCTCCCCAGCAGCACAGCCTTGCACAGCGGGCTCCCCGGCCAAGCTCACCGGGCTCCCCAGCACAGCACACGGGGGCCACCAACACCACATCCCGCTTGGCTCTCCATCATGGCCTGTTCACACCGCTCCCCAGTAGAGCCTGTCCACACGGCTCCCCTGCACCACAGCCCAGCACACCGGGCTCCCCAGCCAGGCTCAACGGGGTCCCCAGCAAAGAGCACGGGGCCCCCCAGCACCACAGCCCGCCTGGGTCTCCATCAGAGCCTGTCCAGACCGCTCCTCAGCAGAGCCTGTCCACACGGCTCCCCAGCACCACTGCCCAGAACACCGGGTTCCCCAGCCTACCTCACCGGGCTCCCCAGCACAGCACACGGGCGCACCCAGCAACACAGCCCGCCTGGCTCTTCAGCAGATCCTGTTCAAACCACTCCCCAGCAGAGCCTGTCCACACGGCTCCCCAGCAACACAGCCCAGCACACCGGACTCCCCGGCCAAGCTCAACGGGCTCCCCAGCACAGCACACGGGGCCCCCAAGCAGAGCCTGTCTACACGGTTGGCCTGCGCCACAGCCCAGCACACCGGGCTCCCCAGCCCAGCTCACCGGGCGCCCCAGCACACCACACGGGGGCCCCCAGCACCACAGCCCGCCTGGCTCTCCATCAGAGCCAGTTCACACCGCTCCGCAGCAGAGTCTGTCTACACGGCTCCCCAGCACCACAGCCCAGCACACCGGGCTCCCCAGCCCAGCTCAACGGGCTCCCTTTTACAGCACACGGGGGCCCCCAGCACCACAGCCCACCTGGCTCTCCATCAGAGCCTGTTCACACCGCTCCGCACCAGAGCCTGTCTACACGGCTCCCCAGCACCACAGCCCAGCACACCGGACTCCCCGGCCAAGTTCACCGGGCTCCCAGCATAGCACACGGGGGCCCCCAGCACAGCAGCCCGCCTGGCTTTCCATCAGAGCCAATTCACACCGCTCCCCAGCAGAGCCTGTCCACACAACTCCCCAGCACCACAGCCCAGAACACCGGGCTCCCCAGCCTTCCTCAACGGGCTCCCCAGCACAGCACACGGGACCCCCCAACCCCACAGCCCGCCTGGCTCTCCATCAGAGCCTGTCCACACGGCTCCCCAACACCACAGCGCAGCACACCGGGCTCCCCAGCCCAGCTCACCGGGCACCCCGGCACAGCATACGGGGGCCCCCAGCACCACAGGACGCCTGGCTCTCCATCAGAGCCTGTTCACACCGCTCCCCAGCAATGCCTGTCCACACGGCTCCCCAGCTCACCGGGCGCCCCAGCACAGCACACGGGGGCCGCCAGCACCACAGCCCGCCTGGCTCTCCATCAGAGCCAGTTCACACCGCTCCGCAGCAGAGTCTGTCTACACGGCTCCCCAGCACCACAGCCCAGCACACCGGGCTCCCCAGCCCAGCTCAACGGGCTCCCTTTTACAACACACGGGGACCCCCAGCACAACAGCCCGCCTGGCTCTCCATCAGAGCCTGTTCACACCGCTCCCCAGCAGAGCCTGTCTACACGGCTCCCCAGCAGCACAGCCCAGCACACTGGGCTGCCCAGCCCAGAACACCGGGTTCCCCAGCACAGCAAACGCGGGCCCCCAGCACCACGGCCCGCCTGGCTCTCCAACAGAGCCTGTTCAAAACACTCCCAAGCAGATCCGGTCCACACTGCTCCCCAGCAGCACAGGCCAGCACACTGGCCTCCCCAGCCCATCTCACCGGGCTCCCCAGCACAGCACACGGGGCCCCCCAGCACCACAGCCCACCTGGCTCTCCATCAGAGCCTGTTCACACCGCTCCCCAGCAGAGCCTGTCCACACCGCTCCCCAACAGCACAGCCCATCACACCGGGCTCCATAGCCGATCTCACCGGGCTCCGCAGCACAGCACACCGGGCCCCCCAGCACCGCA
>JAMOIN010000416.1:0-22095 GCA_024666655.1 Dascyllus trimaculatus
GTGCCTTCCACCACTGAAACTGTAGCTCTGTTTTGTGTGGATACGAGAGGAAACTCACAGTTACTGCTGAAGACCGAAGTCATTCTTATTTGCCGTCTTCTCCCGACCAGAGCTCATCCCAGCAGACCCCCACCACCCACTACAGACACACTGGATGTCAGACTGACCCTCTGCCTACAGCCTCGGTGGCGACACAGTTCTGCCATCAGAAGGTGTCTGCTGGCACACAGCTGTCCTACAGCACTCTGAAAAACCACGTGAGGAGCAAAGGTGTGTTTCTAATAGAAGTGGTGTTTTTCTTGCTGGTGATAAAGAAAAAATCACATTATTTTATGACTAGAACTGAATAATATAAATGTTTTTTTGTTCTGATCAGCCGTACAGGTGACAGTCAGCAGCAGTGTTGGCACAGAGAGCACTCACCAAGACACAGGGTTACAACTATCCTCCACACCTGGAAAGGCTTCTGCACCTTCACCAGGTGTCAGACCAGCAAAGAGACCCCGTCTGGAGTTGGAGGAGGAGGATGAGGAAGAGTTTTCTGTGATCGCGCAGCCACACGACTCCACAGATGGTGTTGGACACTCTCCACCTGAAACGCGGTAACTGCCAGTCACAGTGTTTAGGTTGTGTCGGTGATTCTGAATTGTTTCACTCAGTAACTGCTCCTGTTGTCCTCGTCTGACAGTGGGATGGAGTCCACTGGTGACTACAGCGATCCGAAGTACATCGTGTTTGAGAGCAGCCTCAGAGACCTTTTCCAGACGTGTCCGGTGTGCAGGAGGGAGTGTGTGGTGCAGCAGCAAAGCCTCGGGACCTTTGTGTCGTTCAGTCAGCGATGCTCCAGCTGCCAGTACACCAGGAGATGGCAGAGCCAGCCCATCAAAGGAGACACCCCCGTTGGAAACCTCCAGATGTCAGCAGCTGTTTATTTCACCGGTGGATCCTTCACTCAGATGGAAAAGGTATTTGAGACACGGCAGTGAGCGCATCCAGGTGGAGTTTAGGTGTTGTACAAAACCTTTAAAAGCTTCTCCCCTGCTGTGTTGTTAGATCTGCAGAGCCATGAACCTCCAGATGTTCCATCACGACACCTTCAGGAGGCACGCCAAGATGTTTCTAGAACCTGCAATTAACCACAAATGGAGGGCAGATCAGCAGACTCTGATCCAGCATCTGAAGGAGAAGGACAAGATCGCAGTGGGTGGAGATATGAGGGCAGACTCACCAGGTGAAGAGTCCAAACTACACTGTTTGTTTTCAGTGTTGAAAATAGAAGTTAGCTCTGTGCTCTGATTATTTGTTTCTACTTTCTTGTGTCATACCACCCACCTGCATGTCCTCCTCCTGCCTGGCAGCTCCATCTTCAGCATCCTTTTCCCAGCATACCCAGCACCTCTCCTCCAATCTAACTCCTACTTAGTCCTCATCTGTTCAACCTGAGCCGTCCCTCTGGTCTTTCCTACACCTGTCTGTCCTCATCATCTTAACCCCTGATCATGTCTCTGCATCTCCACTGAAGGGCTCAGACCTGATCCTTGGTGTTATCCCACCTCCACCTTTAACCCATCACTCACCTCTATCCTGCACCACTCCTAAACACTCCTGGGCCACTTCCTCATGCAGCACCACACCCCCTTTCTTGGCACAGAGAGACACACTGGCTGTGTCCCAATTCAGGGGCTGCATCCTTCAAAGGACCCAGCCTACCCGGCCTTCGAAGGCTGGGTCCTTCAAAGGACGGGTAGGCTGCATTAGAAGGCTGCATGAGCGTTTGTTAAATGAGATGGTCCAGCCTACGATGAACTTCCTGCTTGCGTCATGACGTCTCGTAGCGCCGCTCCTTGTTGCCTAGCAACCCTGACAAACAAATTGTCATCCCGACGATCAGGATAAGACGACGGTGTAATTGTACCCAATTTTTGACTGGGTTTGATCCCGAAACTGTAATTTTTGTTTTTAATATGTTTTATATACTTGAAGACTTGAGGGTCTTGTTCTGTCCGGTGGTTCGGGACTAAACTGTCTGAGAAACAAGAAGCTGGTTTAAATCTGTTAACATCCACTGATATGAACTTTAAATATTATAAACCTCCACAGTCTCTGGGCTGAGTGTTTCTGATGAGGATCACTAAATACCTGCTGTCTGAACAGAAACCAGATATAATGTATGTTAAACATGTGATCAGATAACTTGGTGGAGCTAAACTAAGAACAGTGAGGAGAGTCATGTTTTCACTGGTCTACAGAGAATCACCACCAATAGAAGCTCCAGCAGGATTTACGTCCATTTTACTTCTTCACCATATAATAACTTAAATAAGGATTAAATATATGAATATTTATGATTGAATGAGTCGTTTTTGTGGTGGCCGCGGTCAGAAAGAATTTCGCCACAGTCTCAGTAAAATAGAACTTAAAACTGAAGCTGAACAACTGGACAGTAAACGTTTTCAACTGCAGCGGCTCATCAATAATGTTATTAAATCGCTTTTTTTAGAACAAACTTTAACGTTGTCAACATTTGTATCGTAGCTATCAGAGTGAGCTGTAACATAATACTAATATTTAAAACTAGAATCTTCCATCCATCTTCTCTGTCAGCCGTCAGCAGTTAAAACTTCAGCTGTTGATCGAACTGTCAGCGGCCCGCAATGAATCTTGGGATATTTGGGGCTACGAAGGATGCATCGATGCATCCTTCAAATCCGTGGAAAAGAAGGACGCATTCGTCGGCCGCATTTGAAGGAGTCTTGAAGTTTTAATGAAATGGGACAGCCTTCGTCGCACCGCTGTGACGTATGCAGCCTTGAAGGATGCAGCCCCTGAATTGGGACACAGCCATTGCATTCTCTCTGACCTCCTCTATGCTTTTCCATCGGCACTCTGAAGGCGAACATCTCGTCTGTCGCGCTCTTTCCGGCCACAGACCGCCCTGCTGCTCGCTCTTCATCACCTCTCTTTCACCACTGCATCAGCTTTACACGACAGCTCTGCACTTCACCGTTATCGTTGAAAATCTCAAAGGTTGTATCAAAGAGTTGAATTAGTAAAGCTACAGATAAGTCTTCTGCCTCTCCGCTGTTCATCGTATTCGTAGCTGTCCTCACTTCATCCTCGCTAGTCCATTAGAATTCCCAGTTTGCTCTTTTCTCTCTTGGGTTTTCTTGGTTCGTCCACCCCTCAAAGGTCTCCTCCTGTCCTCAGCACGGTCTCTTTTCAGTACGTTACAGCTCCATCCTTCAGAACCCTGACTTAGCTCATTTTTCTATCCAAGCTTACTGTCCAACCACTCATCCAGCTGATTGTACTGTACCACAGCCTTCACCGCCTCTCTCTTCACCTTACACCACATCTCCTTGTCCTCCTGTCGACCGTCTTCATCCCAGGTAGTCTCTAGCTCTACATGCTCACTTGCTTATTCCACCTTTAGTCTCCTTGTCTCCTGCCCGTTGCCTGTCTTACCTCCTTCCTGAACTCTCATCTCTCCACCACCTACATTTGCACTCGAAGCAGTTCTTACTCATTTCCTCCTGTGTTGAAGGACACTCTGCCAAATTCGGCAGCTACACCCTGATGCACCTGGAAACCAACAGCATCATTGACGTTCAGCTCGTACAGGTACGCCTCGGTTTTTAAAAAGGTTTTGATGGAGAGAAAGCCTTCTGTGGACTTCCTGTTTGTAACGGATGTGTGATAAAGTCTTTTTTTTCTGGAGCAGCGAGGTCGGTGGCAGCTCACACCTGGAAAAAGAAGGACTCAGAAGAGGCCTGGATTTTGTGGAAGCCCAACATTTGAATGTGGATTACATCGTGACTGACCGCCATGCGCCGGTGCGGAAATACCTGAAGGAGCGAAATGTGGATCAGTACTACGACGTCTGGCACCTTGAGAAGGGTAGGTGCAAAACGACGTGTTAAACTGTAAGTAAGCGTGTTCAAAGCTGTGCCTGTTTTTGTTTTGCATTTTCTTTTTTTTTTCAATAACAATTTTATTGGAATTTTAGAACAGTATAACAGTTAAAAGACATGTACATGGATACAACCAGAAAGAGAAAGAAAAAAAAAAAAAAAAAAAAAAAAAGAGACAATACAATTAAAGCAGAAAGGACATAAAATAAAATAGGACATTAAGTACCCCATTTCCATATCATGTTCATTTCAACTTATTCTATGTCAACCTGCCAAAGTCCATTAAGTTTAAATCGAGCCTCAGTATGGATGAGTGTGTCCAGTGGCCATGTTTAGTCCAGAGGACTTCCAATTCAGATAAGAGATTCCTTTGGACAATAGATTAAGACTCTCCACAGGAAGGTAGTCCATGAGTGGTTGCCAAGTGATCAAGAATAACTGTTCATTTCCTTTCAGCACTGCAGTGATCCTCTCATGTGGAAGCACAGAAAAAATCTCTTTGTACCACATAGTAACAGTGGGAGGTTTGTCCCCAATCCATCTTAACAGTATACATTTTCTTGCCAAAAGTAACAGTTTATCTAGCAATTTAAACTTAACAGAGGGGAGTGTCACAGTCTTGGATGGTAGGCCAAGTAAGAAGAGGCCAGGGTCTTTGGTTACTTTAGTTTTAAAAATGCCGCTAAGCTCTCTTGCTATACAAGACCAGAACCGTAATATGTATTTACACTTCCAAAAAAGATGAATATAGTCCCCTCTCTCTCTGAGACATTTCAGGCATTGTGGTGACAGGTCTGGGTCCATCTTGTTTCGGATGAGAGGAGTTATGTGTAATCTATGAAGAATTTTATATTGGGTTTCCCTCAATCGATTGCAAGAAAACAAATTTTTGATACAATTAAGAGCTTCTTGCCAGTCATCTTCTATGTACTCATTATCTAAGTCCCTTTCCCATTTACGTTTGATATCAAGCAAGCTTGTTGGGCATATATCATGTAACAAGTTGTAAAAGGAGGAAATAAAATGGGAAGATTTCTTGCAGTTAATAAGAAAGGATTCTGGGACACTCAATTTAGGAGTATTGAGGGGGGGGGAGACTCAGATTCTTTATAAAATGACGAATCTGTAAATACCCAAAAAAATGCTTCTTGGGAAGGTCATACTGAGATTGAAGTTGCTGAAAAGACATGAGAATACCATCTTTAAATAAGTCTCCAATAACCTTAATGCCTTTGGACATCCACAACTCAAAAATTAAGCTGTTATTTGCTGGGATGAAATCCCCATTCCCACAAATAGGTGTCAGCATAGAGACCAAATCCTTCCTCCCAGTGAAATTAACTATATCCCTCCAGACCCTTACAGAACTGTAAATTATTAGGTTAGCTTTAGCCTCTTTCGTGATGCTTTGTCTTTTGCAGTTAAGTAGGCTCCACACAGATAAAGGTGAGCAAGCCCAGGAATCAATACAGAAGGTTGAGTCAAGATATGAGTGTAGCCAACCCCAGATTATCCTTGCATGACAGGCCCAGTTATAGAAAAGTATACTGGGGAGGCCAAGACCACCAGCTCTGGTTGGCATTTGTAGAATCTTAATTTTTTCCCTCGGCTTCTTACCATGCCAGACAAATTCAGAGAACAATTTTTCAATACTGGAGGCCACTTTCCTGGGCATCCATAAGGGCAACATCTGTAAAGGATAGAGAATCCTTGGGAGTACATTCATTTTGATCAGACTGATCCTGCCCATAAAGGATAAGGGGAGATTCGACCAGCGTTGTAAGTCTCTTTTAACAGCTCGTATAGTCGGGGACATATTTAGTTTCCAGAGTTCAGACAAATTAGGAGATACTTTAATTCCTAGATAAGTAAAACCTGAGTTAGAACATCTAAAAGGGAAATCTTCTGTCAAGTCACCAAGATCTAGCCCACCAATAGGCATTGCCTCAGACTTATCGAAGTTAACCTTGTAACCAGATACACTACTAAATTCTTCCAGCAATGACATAGTAGCAGGGATTGACCCCTCAGGAGAAGACAAGAAAAGCAAGATATCGTCAGCATAGAGAGCTATTTTATGTGTAGCACCTCCCACTGAGACACCCTTTACATCTGCATTAAGTCTAATAGCTATCGCAAGGGGTTCCAAGGCTAATGCGAATAGTAGTGGGCTTAGTGGACAGCCTTGTCTGGTGCCCCTGGCCAGTGGAAAGGGTTCAGAGCGGAGGCCGTTTGTGATAACGCTAGCTGTTGGTGAGTTATAAATGGTTTGTATCCACCTAAGAAAGTTACCCCCCAGACCAAATCTCTTTAAGACATCAAACAAATAGCACCACTCCACCCTATCAAACGCTTTTTCAGCATCTAGGGACACGGTGAGAGCTTTGTCGCCATATTGATTTGTGTGCTGAATCACATTCAAGAGCCTTCGGACATTAAAAGATGACAGACGGTTCTGTATGAATCCAGTTTGATCAGGATTGACAAGAGTTGGTAAAAGACCCTCTAGTCTCCTTGCCATAACTTTTGAAAGTATTTTACTATCTACCCCAATCAGGCTAATAGGACGGTACGAGCCACACTCCTCTGGAGGTTTACTTTTTTTTAGAATCAGAGATATATTAGCCAAATTAAGAGATTGTGGCAATGTTTGATTTTTAAAAGAATGTAGATACATATCTGTCAAAGGTTTGACGAGAATCTTGCTGAATGTTTTGTAGAATTCCGGACCGAATCCATCAGGGCCAGGGGCTTTTCCCCCTTTTAGTGTCTTAATGGCCTCTAAGACTTCATCCTCTGTTATAGGTCTGTTTATCTGACTCTTCTGTTCATCATTAAGACTAGGCAGCTCAAGCTTATCTAAGAAGGCCTCCCGTCCCGCTTCAGAAGAATGATATTCAGAAGAGTATAAATTCTGGTAGAAAAGCCTCATTGTTTTGTTGATGTCCAGTGAGGTGTATACGTTTTCCCCGCTACCGTCCTTGAGTGATGATATATTGTTAGTTTCTTCTCTACCTCTAGCTAACCGAGCAAGGAGACGACCTGGTTTATTGCCGGACTCATACAGTCTGTGTCTGGCAAAAAAAATTGAAGTTTCGGCTTTTTTCGTGAGCACCTGATCCAATGCTGCTCGAGCTGCATCTAGAAGTTTCCCAAGGGATTTTGTGGGATTGGACTTAAATTCTTTTTCCAAGTGTTTTACCTTTTCCTCAAGTTCTAGTTGAGTTTTTAGTAACCTTTTTCTCTCTGCAGAGGTGTATGATATAATGGATCCTCTTAAGTAGCACTTAGCTGTTTCCCATAGAATTGAAGGGTTAACATCTGGTGTTCTATTTACTGCCAGAAAGAAATCTAGTTCTTTAGTAATAAAATCTCTAAACTGGGGGTTACTCATGAGATGGGGATTTAAACGCCAGTGTCTAGAAGATGGATTTTTGTATGGAGGACAAAAGGTGACACTAATGGGGCAGTGATCTGAGAGGACTTGAATTCCAATTGAGCATTCAGTGATTCTTTCCAAAATTTGCCTTGAAACGAAGAAGTAATCGATTCTAGAAAATGACTGATGGGGTCGAGAAAAAAAAGTAAAATCTCGTCCTTTAGGGTTCAAGATCCTCCATGCATCGAATAGTTCCATGTCTTTGCAGAAATCTAACAAGCTGGTACTTTTCTGAGATCTCCTATCTTTAGAGGGGGATTGATCAGCATTGGGATCAAGAGCGCAGTTAAAATCTCCTCCAAGCACTACAAGAGAGCAGGACAATGAAGAAATATCTGCAAGTAAACTAGGCAGGAATGATGGTTCATATACTGTAGGTGCATAGATACAACCAATTACAATGTGTTCCCCAAAAATGTAACCAGATACTAAAACATAACGCCCTTCTTTGTCCTTAATTTCCTTGACTAATTTAAATGCAAAACTGCGGTTTAGTAGAATTGCTACACCGCGGCTGCTGCTGTTATAAGAGGAGTAAAAGACCTGACCCACCCAGCTTCTGCGTAGTTTAATGTGCTCAAGATCTGAAAGATGGGTCTCCTGAAGAAAGCCAATCTGGCAATTTTCCTTCTTTAGGTAGGAAAGTAGTTTTTGTCTCTTGACCACATGGTTTATCCCTTTGATGTTAAGACTAACAATTTTTAGGTTACTCATGGTATGTCAATAAGTAAAAAAAAAAAGTTGTTATACAGGACCAGAATAATAGCCACAAGACTTCAGAGGCAAGTATCCAGGCAAACAAAATATGTGCTGGCAGATAGTTAATTATGGAGAAACTCAAAAATGGGGTATAAAAGACACACACTCTTAAAGTAAATACATGTAACACTGAGTTGAACGTGTCAGCTATCCCCAACTGGGGATGCTGTACATAGAACAGGAACCACACACCCTTACCCCTCCTCCCCCCAACCCTGTGCATCCTAAAAGGTGCAATAACAATAATGGGATCATGAAGCTGAGGAGATTTGATCTCCTGAAAGAAGAGGAAAAATAAAAAACTCTCAAGAAGCATATGAAGTCAAGAAACTAAACAAAAACCGCTTCAATACTCCCGCCCACTAAGGCATGTCATAAATGTATTATGGTCAACAGTTAAGCAGGTATATATAACAGGTATACATGAAGAAGAGAGCAACTTCCACAATAACAGATAAACAGAAACTGCCGTTTGACTTAAACTAGTATACTACAGCAGTCACTGCCATATTTTACTGCCTCATTAGGCCAAAAGTTAATCAGAGTCTATAACATGTGTAGACTCCTGAAATAGAGAGAAGGCTACATACCATATCTCATGGTGGGATTACTGCAGTTTTCGTAGTTCAAACCTTGTTGTGGAGAAAAGGAAAGATGAGACAGTCATTGGCCAAGTCCTGAGATAAATTTCTCCGCGTCCTGGTGTGTCTTGAATGAATGATCCTGGCCATTGTATTTGACGCAGAGGTTAGCCGGGAAACGCATAGTGAAACGAATCCCCTTTTGAATAAGGTGGTTGCAAACTTTATTAAACTCCCGACGTGCAGCTTTAACTTTAGGTGAATAATCCGGCTTGATGGAAAAAGCGTGCCCGTCGTGTCGCAGCTGCCCCTTTTCCCTCGCTGCTTGGAGAATCTTCTGTTTATCACCGAAGTTGTGCAGCTTTATCACCACAGGCCGAGGACGGTTGTCGGTCTGGACACCAGCAGCCCGGTGTGCTCTGTCGATCTTCACCTTGCCACCTTTGGCCTGGAAGCCGAGGACCCTCGGTAACCAGGATTCGAAGAACTGCAACGGCTGTCTGCCCTCGGTGCCCTCTCCTAATCCGATGATCCGTATGTTGTCTCTCCTGCTGCGGTTTTCGAGGTCATCAATACGTTCCTCCATCACCTTCACGGACCGCTGAAGCGATATCATATTAGTTTTCAGAGTAGATACCTCATCTTCAGCGGCCGAGATACGGTTCTCAGTCTCTTCAATGCGGGTGGAATGCTCTTGGATCAGTCCTGTGAGGTTTTCCAGAGTAGTCTGCAAGCCTGCAAACTTTTCATCCATAAGCAGGCTTATCTTGTCGGTGGCGGCCTGCGCGATATCAATGTCTTCGGAGTCCGCCCCACCTTTAGCCACCGCATCAGCTAGCTGGCTAGCGGACTGCGCATTCTTAGCTACAGTCCTTGTTCTTAACAATGTCTTCGTGTGAGACGAACCCGAAGTACCGGCGGACATTTTTCAACTTTCTTGCAAGGAGGGTATCAGGTTAACCACAAAATAAAACTTTGTAAATGTAATTTAGTGCCTCGGGAGCGGGAGCACAGCAAAAGACGTCTGCTCAGCTAGAAAGCATCACGTGACCCCCTGTTTTGCATTTTCTAATCTGTTCTGTCAGATTTGTCCAGGCAGTTGGAAAACCTGGCTAAAAACAAGGAGTGTCTGCTGGTGCGCAAATGGTTGCCTAGCATCAAAAACCACATGTACTGGACGGCCACAGCTTCAAAGTCTGGACCAGAGAAAGTCGCGAGGTGGAAGTCTCTGGTCAACCACCTCCAGAACATCCACACACATGAAGACCCGCTCTTCCCAAAGTGTGCTCATCCTGACAGGACCTCCACAGACCCCAGGAAGTGGTTTCAACCAGGTCTGTGTTGCTTCTCATTTAATAATAACGACTTCAAGGCGGACAAATCAGTTTATCTGTAGAACAAACTCTGTACCGTTTTGCTTTTATCTGTCAGGTTCAACGGCCCTGAACAAAGTGGAGAAGCTCCTGCTGGACAAACGAATCCTCCGTGATGTGGAGAAACTCAGTCATGACCACCAGATTTCATCACTGAAGGGTTTTCACAGCGTCACCGAACGCTTCGCCCCAAAGAACGATGGTTTGTCCTTCATTGGGAGGCTGTGCAGGTAACAAACGTCTGAATAAATACCTTTAAACGTCCTTCGGCGTCTGCTGCGAGACACGTTTCCTTCAGAGAGATCAGCGTCTGGTTTTCAGTTAAATCCACGGGCTTCTGCTTCTCGTTTCAGGCTGTACTTGGCTGCCATGCATTTTAACGAGAACGCAAAGCGAGATCAGTCGGCAGCTTTAGAAGGCAGAGCTGTTTACAGGATAATGTTCCCAAACTGCAGGAATGGACAGTGTACAGCAGATCCTGTTCAGACGGAGCCGTCAGTCCGTAAGTAAAGAATAGATCTCTGTTATAAATTAGAAAGTGCGACGTTATAGAGCCACGTTGACATTTGACGCAGTCGTTCTAGGAGTATCACTGTAAACTTCTGTTATTTTGTCGAACTTTGGTGGTGTCTGTTTAGTTTATCATTACATATGAAGTGCCAATATCGTGTTTTGCAGAATATGTGAGTGACCTGATGGAGCTTCTTTTTAAGAATGTTTTCGAGGACCCCACCAGGTACATCGAGGAACTCAACAAGATCTCCATACCAGAGGACAGGTGGGCACAGTTTGAGAGACCCTCGTAGCATGAGGCCGCTGCCATGTACAGCCGTGAACAAAGTTTACACGCTGGTGAATCCATGTATTTCATGGCAGTCTTGAGGTTCCAGTGACTCCTACAACTCTTAATTTTCTGTGATGGAATGATTGAAACACATCGTAGTCATGAAGACCGGTCACGCATTTTGGTTCTTTCATAGGTTTATTAAAGGTCTTGTGGGAATATGAGTAAACCTGCTGGGTCATAAATACACAGACAGACATGCTCATGTTTGGTTGAACGTCGCCTGAAGTGGCCGTCCGAAGCTTCTGGTTGTAGCTTTCACCACTTGTCTGACCACTGCACAGAACCGGTTCAGTCCAACTAAATGTGTCGTCTCCATGACTCAGACTGGTTTCTTCAGGTTCTTGATGGTCTAAGTCAGGACTTTGGGGGGACCAGTCTAGAACCTTCATTCCAGCCTGATGGAACCATTTCTTCACCACTTTGATGTGTTTGGGCTCTGTTGCGGCTTCCAAAATCAAACCTTTTAGCCGCTGAGAGTATGAGGTCGGGTCCTGGGTTTGCTGATTTGTGACGCGCAAGGAGGTTATGAAACAGATACGCTGTGATCCAAAGATGCTTTTGGTACATTTATTATAAACAAACAGCTCAGAGCTATCACAGCGCAGTAAAGATGGATGAATGGGAAAAATGAGAAACCAGCGGATTATGCAGAAAAAACAATGAATGATGAATGAATGAATAGATAGCGGTCAACAAAAACTACGGCTACTACCCAACCCTGACTCTCATCTGTGTCACAGGTGAGTGCACCCCTTTACACACTTTCATACGTGCACACGCCCACTTCCACGTCAACCTGCCACACACCCACTCAAGCCCACTGTGCACCTCGTCTCCAACCTATATGTCCTGTATGTCTCCTACACACCAGCCCCTAATTATTAGGTCTCACATAATAATTCACATTTCAAAAAAAATACAATAGGAGACATAATAAATCATCATATCAATTTCAAATGCAAAATGTCTAATAAATTACATAGAGTCCATGAATAAACCATACACTGAATATTCCTTCTTCTGGTCATCTCCATGACCGACCAGTGTGAAGTACAGCTCGAGTCCGGAAAAAACAGAGTCTCTGTAGAGGTCAGCAACGTCCTTATGCTGCCTCCTCTGTCTCCAGCAACAAACAGACCTTGGATATGGGTCTGTCCAAGCAACTGGTTTTAGTCTTAATCCGAACTTGACGAACAAATCCCTTGCGATCTGGAAAGGTTTGCAATACACGTCCCATAATCCAGGAATTACGAGGTGCGGTACTATCGATAAGCAGAACTAGATCTCCTGCAACAAGGTTTCTCTGGACCCCAGTCCATCTCTGTCGTTCCTGTAACAGAGGCAGGTACTCCTTTGTCCAGCGTTTCCAGAAAAGATCAGATATGTACTGAACTTGTCTCCACCTTCTCTGTGCATACAGGTCTGCTGCTTGGAACTCTCCAGGTGGTAATGAAGGCTGGTTTTTAAGCAGTAATAGATGGTTCGGTGTCAGTGCTTCCAGGTCGTTAGGATCCGTGGAGGCCTTGGTAATGGGCCTGCTGTTGATAATGGCTTCAACTTCACAGAGAACTGTGTGGAGTCCCTCCTCATCCAGACGTTGCACTTTGAGGGTGGAATTCAGGACTTTCCTCACAGATCTGATGAGCCTCTCCCACGCTCCTCCATGATGTGATCCAGCAGGGGGGTTGAACGTCCACTTTATGCCCTTTTGGAGTAACACATCATGCACCTGTGCCTGGTTCCACTGCTCAATTGCTGTTTTAAGCTCACGTTCTGCTCCCACAAAGTTTGTGCCATTGTCAGAACGCAGCTCGCGGACCTGTCCTCTTCTGGATATAAAACGCCTCAGAGCATTTATGAAGGAGTCAGTATCCAGAGAAGGTGCCACCTCGATGTGAATCGCTCTCAATGCAAGGCAGGTAAATATGACACCATATCTTTTCACTGTACTCCTCCTGCTCCTCACTTCAAAGGGTCCAAAATAATCAACTCCCACACAAGTGAATGGAGGTTCGTCAGCCTTAAGTCGTTCTGTGGGCAAGTCTGCCATCTGCTGGTAAACTGGTGTAGCGTTAAGTCTTCTGCAGATGGTGCACTTGGACAAGACTCTCCTAATGGCAGCACCTACTCCTGTCATCCAGTATTTCTCCCTGAGTTTGGACAGCATGTGGTTGCGACCGCTGTGTCCTACCTCTTGGTGGATATTTCTCAACAGCAGGGTAGAAATATGAAGATCTTTCGACAGAATAATAGGATGCTTAGACTCCAAAGGCAATGCTGCTTTACTGAGTCGACCTCCCACACGCAAGACTCCATCCTCCAGTCTTGGACACAACTTGTACAGGTGACTAATTTTCTTGATATTCTGTCCCTTTTCCAGACACGAAAGCTCCTCTGAAAACTTTCTCCTCTGGCAAAACTGAATTATGGCCAGCTCAGCCTTGTCAATGTCCTCCACTGTAAGACCTCCCAACACAGTTGCACTTTTAAAGGTGCACATTTCCTGCTCCATCATTCTCTGCTGCTGCATGCTCCCTTCACTCTGAAGGACTGTTAGCTTTTTCCTCTTCCTGCTACAGGACCACAGCCATTCCTTGTATTTCAGAAACCATGCCACAGCTTTCTTTAATCTGATCCAAGAGGAATAATGATGGATCAGGTGAGTTGTGGGATCTTCCCCAATTTGTACAGCATTTACACTTGCACTTTTCCTCACCTCTGGATCGTCCTGGGAGAGATGGCTCACAGGCTCAGGGTTCACAGGCCATTCCGTTTCAGGTTGACAAAGAAATGGAGGTCCCATTAACCAGAGTCTGTCCTTCAGAAATACCTCCACTTTGACCCCTCTGGATGCTGCGTCCGCTGGATTTAAAGTTGTATCCACATACCTCCACTGAGCAGGGTGAGATGATATCAGTATCTCTGAAACACGATTGGCAACAAACACCTTGAATCTGGAACTTTCGTTTTTGATGTATTTCAGCACAGAAGCACTGTCGGTCCAAAACACAGATTCCTGAAGACTCATGTGTAGCTCTTTCTTCCACAGGACGTCCATACGACTGGCCATTGTTGCAGCAATCAGTTCCATTCTTGGAATCGTGACTGTCTTTAGTGGGGCAACTCGAGCTTTACCCATAATGAAAGCACTGTGCATTTCGAGGTGCTTATTCTGTAACAGCAGGAAGATGTAGCTCCGAAAAGGTGCACCTTCATCCTATGTTCACATGGTTCCTGGCTCAGGTCTCCTTGTGGCCACCAGAGGAACCGCAGCAGGTCGGCGTCTTCAGGGGGCACTCGCACTTGGTGAAACATAGCTTCTATGTCTGCCATGATGACCACAGGTTCCCTCCTGAACCTGGTCACAACTCCAATTAGTGAGCTGGTTAGATCAGGGCCTTGTAATAGCTCTTCATTCAGAGATTGTCCTTTGTAACTGGCACCACAATCAAACACAACTCTGAGTTTTCCCTTTGTGGGGTGGTGGACACCATGGTGCGGGATGTACCAAACCCTGCCATCCCTTCTTTCCAGCTCTGCATCAGGAACCCTTTCAGCATAGCCTTTACCAAAGAGATCATTAATAAAGGTGTTATACTCCATGTGAAATACTGGATCCCTCTGGAGCCTCCTCTTTAGGTGGTATAAGCGCTGCTCCACCACTTTCCTGTTATTTGCCATGCTGATATTTGGATTTTTCAAAGGCAGGGCGACCTGGTAGTGACCATCGACGAGTTTGGCTGACTGAGTGACCATGTCCATGAACTTCAGGTCCTCTCTGGACAGACCCACTTGTTCCTCCACAGCAGATTCTGGAAAGTCCATCTTAAATTGCTGTTGCCACAGTTCATCCAAATTTACAATGGACACACGGTTCACAGTTACTGGCTGCTCACAGTAATTGGCCTCTCCACTGTTTCCTGTCAGTGGTCCATTTACTGTCCAGCCCAGCACCGTCCTTATAGCGTAGGGTCCATTTTCCTCACTGCGGATGACTTCCAGCGGTTCCATGGCTTGTGGAACATTTGTTCCGATCAGCAACTCAATTCCAGCCTCAATTTGTGGTAAGGAGAGATGTTTTAAATATGGCCACCTTGTCAGATCGTTTTTTGTGGGTATGTTTGATTTGTGGACTGGCATTGACAACTGAGTGTACGCTTTTGGCAACTCAATGAAAACATTATCTTCAAGTGCAGCCACCTCCAGCTCTGGCATGATGTAGCTACTTACCACCTTCTCCTGCCCCATGGTCCTAAGAAGAATGTTGGCCCTCTTCCCGGATAAGTTGAGCTTCTGCTTCAGACTCTCAGTACAGAATACTGCAGTACTTCCCTGGTCCAAAAAGGCATACGTGAGAATGATTTTATTGCCCTTCTTTGCCTTTACTTGAACCGGCACAATAGGAAGCTTGCAATCCATCTCACCAGCCCCTGTAAGCCCACTGGAAATCAAGGTACCGTCCACTGTCACCTGGACACCTCTCTCAGCCGGTTCTGAAATTGCCACACTGTCCTTATGGAGCACAGTTGGATGTTTTTGGCCACACTTCGAGCAGGAAATTTTCCTTTGGCAATTTTTGCTCATGTGTCCTATACACAGGCAGCGAAAACAAGCACCATTTTCCTTCAGGAAGTCAATTTTCTCCTTGTGTGCCATTTTTTCCAACCGTGCACACACATCCAATGTGTGTCCTCCAGTGCAGCAGGGACAGATCCTCTTGGCTGGTGGTTTTATGTCCTTGGCTTTGTTCACAGATTGGTCTGTTCTCTCCACACGATTCACTGTGGTAGCGAAGCTGGTTCCTCTGATGCTGGAGCGAGGCTGAGGTTTGTGTTTTATTTGCTTGGTTGCTGTAGGAGTGTCCTGGATGTTTCCAAACACAGGGTCTGTCAAGATCTTCACCTGTTTTTCAATAAAGTTGGCAATGTCCATAAACCTTGCTCTTCTATCGTACCTTTCCTGCAGGTCACATGCGTGGCACCTCCAGCGATCTCGGAGTTTGTAGGGCAGTTTTTTGATGATCTCTAACATGTTTGTTGGCGTGTCCAGATCATTTAAATACTGCACATCCTCCATAGCGTTGCAACATCCACGCAGAAAGAGGCTATACTCCTGGAGGGCCCTTACATCCTCTGTTTTAATAGTGGACCATGACAGAGCTCTCTCCATATATGCTGCTGCCACCTTTTGCTCATTGCCATAATGCTCTCTCAGTAAAGCCTTTGCCTTCACATACCCTCTGTCCGATTCAATGTGCTGACAGCTCCTCACCAGCTCTTTTGCATGCCCTTTGGTGTACTGTTCAAGAAAATACAGTCTGTCACAGTTGTTATTGGTGTTTCGCTCGACTCCATTTTCAAAAGCTTTAATAAACGAATGGTATTTGAGTGAGTTACCGTCAAAAATGGGAATTTCCCTTTTTGGGAGTGCTGAGAGGCATTGCTGTTGCATCAGAAGTGTTGTAATTTCATTTTGTTTTCTCATAATGTCCAGCACACTGTCATTTTGTGATGCATCAGTTTGTGTAATATTGGTGACAGGATCTTCTGGAGCCATTAAATAACGTTGGAGCATGTAGGAAGGACCTGGGGGCTGTTTTATGTCAAGTAAGTGAGTGACTTTAGGCTTCACAGCTGGCTGTATGGTTTCAATTGCTTTGGGTATTAGTTTAACAGGCAGTGATGGCACAAATTCAGTGGCATTAACATTAAGTTGTTGCTCTAAGCGTGTTCTTTCATAATATGAGTTCATCCCATCAGAAATTTTTGATTTTGATTTACTGCCAACATTGCTTTGTGATTTTATTAGGCTTAGTTTTGCCATTTCCTCAGCAATTTCATTCTCCAGCAAACACTGTTCTCGTCTTCTGCGTAGCTTTAATTCTTCTTCTTCCCATGCAAACTGTTCTTTCTTTTTGCGTAACTTTAGCTCCTCTTCATCCAATGCATGCTTTGCCATTAACGCCTTTTGTTTTGCTGCCAGGATTACAAGATTTGCTTCAGTTTTTAAGCGAGCAGATGAGCGTGAGCCTGAGGATGAAGAGTGATGTGAATGTGATCTCTTGCTTTTATTTGAGATGCTGTCACAGGGCCGAAGTTCATCCTGCAGGTCTTGTACAGTGGGAACAGGTACTGGAGGGTCAGCAGCAGGCAAATCCTTTCCCTTTTTGACAGGAGCTTGTTCTACGTCGTTTATTTCCTTTGGTGGTTGCTCAGAAATATTTGTCTGAAATGGTAGTTTATTTGAGCTTTCATATAGATTTTCCTGTATCCACTTTTCCACTTGTTCTTTAAATGCATCACTGTAATCCTTAATGCTAGAAAACCACTCATTTTGTTTTTTATCTTCCTCATCAGGAAGCAGTGGCAGTAATTCATTGTGCAAGTCAGAGGCTTTTTTACACAGTGCATTCAAGTTGTTCAGTTGTGAGGGGATTTCAGTTGCATTTTCTTCTGATTTCATGTGCGCTTTTATTTGTGGAATAAGCGCTTTGATTTTATTCACGGCGCTTTTACGCTCATGCTGGAGCCGTTCGATTTTATTTTCCAAAGCCTTGGCCGTCAGTTTAACTTCTCTTTTTTCATTTTCCATGTTTGAACATTCAACAGCAGCGTTTATTTGACTCATTTCCATTAGATTTTGTTTTGTGTGGAACAACACAATCACAGTTCATGAAGACCGCATTCAAAATCCATCCACAGACATTGCGTTTAAAACTCATCCAAAATATTGCATCGGAATTCATCCACAGACATTGCATTTAAATTCATTGACAGAGCAGATTGGATCCGAGCTTTTCAACAAGCAATAGGCCTTTAGACAACATCAGCCGCCACGTATTTATGCCACAGAGTCCCGACATCACAATCAAACAAAGCACGGAGAAGTTGCGCCACCATCAATGCGCCAAAGCAACCAGCGCAACATCCATTCAATTCATTGTCCTCATTTGACAAAATGCATAGTAAACGAAGCGGATTCCTTATTCCACAAACTTAAACAGGTTCAGGCCTACCTGTTCCCAGGTGAATGGATAGCGTGGTGCTGCCTGCGTGACACTTAGCTGTGGTTCCTTTGTTCTCGGGCTAGTGGTTGAGTGATGACTTGGTTCTCTGGCGCTTGTGTGCAGCTTGATGATTTTCATAAAACGCCTTTTTTGTTGACAAAATGTTGCGGCTTCCAAAATCAAACCTTTTAGCCGCTGAGAGTATGAGGTCGGGTCCTGGGTTTGCTGATTTGTGACGCGCAAGGAGGTTATGAAACAGATACGCTGTGATCCAAAGATGCTTTTGGTACATTTATTATAAACAAACAGCTCAGAGCTATCACAGCGCAGTAAAGATGGATGAATGGGAAAAATGAGAAACCAGCGGATTATGCAGAAAAAACAATGAATGATGAATGAATGAATAGATAGCGGTCAACAAAAACTACGGCTACTACCCAACCCTGACTCTCATCTGTGTCACAGGTGAGTGCACCCCTTTACACACTTTCATACGTGCACACGCCCACTTCCACGTCAACCTGCCACACACCCACTCAAGCCCACTGTGCACCTCGTCTCCAACCTATATGTCCTGTATGTCTCCTACAGGCTCATTGTCTGGTTGGAACATCCAGCTGTGTCCCAGATCAACCTTCTGCTGATGGTTTTAGGTTCTGATCCTCCTCCTTCATTGTTCCATTGACTTTGTGTGAAGCTCCAGTTCCACAGAGCATGATGCTGCCACCTCCATGCTGATGGTAGGTCTGGTGTTGTTGGGGTTGAAGGCCTCACCTGTTTTTGATCCAGCAGGTTTTGTCATATCTCCAGAAGACTTATAATTAGTGCTGTCAAACGATTTAAATTTGTAATCAGATTAATCACAGGGCTGCTGTGGGTTAGTTTCCATTAATCTCCATTAAATATTGTTCATTTTAATCTATATTAATTAGGTTTTATTTTGCATGAGCACACAGGCTCAAGAAGGAAGGGAATATATATGGACCTGATGTGTTGATTAAACACCTTGAACAGTTCATGACAACAAAAAACTTGTCTGTATTTCAAAACAAACATTTATCCACAGTGATGTGGTCCGGTTTTGGTAAATGGTTTGCACTTATACAGCACCTTTTTCTACCTTAGTGGTTCCAAAGCGCTTTACAGTGTGTTTCCCATTCACACATTCACACTCCAATGGTGACAGACTTCCATTCAAGGTCCCTGCCTGCCATTGGGAGCAACTTGGGGTTCAGGGTCTTGCCCAAGGACACTTCAGCATTCGGAGGGGCCGGGGATCGAACCATCAGCCTTGCGATCAGTGGACAACCCGCTCTTCCATCTGAGCCGTTGCTCCTTTTCCAGCCAGCTGCTAAGACAAACTAACTTGTTGACATTGTCCGAGAGGAGAGCTGACCGCTTCTTATTTACAGTGTCGCCTACAGCTGAGAACGGTCTCTCACACAGAACAGGGATTGCAGGGGTGGTGAGATATTTTCCAGCAAGCAGTGCCAGCTTGTCACGACCTCCTGAATGAGCTGCCCCCCCTCTAAGGGACAGTCCTGCAGACTAATGATGGGCTCTGCTCTGTACAAGTGATTCTGTCGGGCAGCAGCTCCTCATCTGAGTCTGAATCTGAGCCCATGGGTGGCTCATCTTCACAGGTCTGTCGAGGTGGAGATTGTTCATGCAGCAGTCCTCCAAGTGTGGTCCAGGCCCCCTCTCTGACACTTCAAGTCCTTGAAACGAGGATCCAAAGCTGTTGCAGACTTGAGCCACTCATTGTTGATAAAGTTTTCTGACGGGAGGCTGGGTCTTCCTGGAACGCTGTTTTAAACCCAGCTACATGTGCAGGTCATCATCAGAGGTTTAAATTACATGATGCAGGTGGCAGAGGGGAGGCAGAATCTCAGAGACATCCCTGTAGTAAAGACAGAGGGAGAGGTGGAGGAAGAACAGCATGGTTATTAAAACAAGAAGAACACAGTGGATTTTCTTTCATCAGTTCATTTTACTTCAGCCTAATTTATATATAGATTACTTACTTGCAGGGCTCCAGAAGAGACTCCAGTCTCTGCAGTTTGTCCCATTCTCGGGACATCAGCATGACTAGTTTGTGGTTCTGTTGGTTCAGAGTCACTTTAACTTTAGACGCTTGACCATGTCGAGTGTTGAGTTCCAGCGTGTTGGCTTGGATCAGCGACTCCTCCTGCTGCCCCAGGGTTGCTTGCTGTGCTTCCAGCTCTAAGGCGTTCGCTGGACTATGTCTGAAGTGGCCAGCAGTTTTCCGACACTTGGATAATGCGCCCACAAACCCGCTGTCACCAAGGCCACGTCCACAGGAAGACGAGCTCAGACCTGAACGCACTAATAGTCCATCCAACCCGTGTATCGTCCACACCAAGCCGGCGTTTTGGGGGTCTGAAAACGATCCTTTCTGAACCTAGGTCCCAGAGTACACGTGTCACCGTTGTTACGCCCTGTCCAAACTCAGCAAACGACGACAACATTGTCTCCGTATAGTGCTGCGTATGTCCTGCTGAAGCTGGTCAGTCTATGATCACTATTACAGCAAAATACACTTCTTATGCGTTTCATGTTCATGTTACGGCGTCGTAGCGCCACCAACAGGCCTCTGATGATCACCTGCATATGTAGCTGGGTTTAAAACAGCGTTCCAGGAAGACCCAGCCTCCCGTCAGGAAAACTTTATCAACGATGAGTGGCTCAAGACTGCAACAGCTTTGGATCCTCGTTTCAAGGACTTGAAGTGCCTCCCCAGGAGTCTCAGAGAGGGGGCCTGGACCACACTTGGAGGACTGCTGCATGAACAATATCCACCTCAACAGACCTGTGAAGATGAGCCACCCATGGGCTCAGATTCAGACTCAGATGAGGCTGGCGTGTGTTTTACATCGTTTTCAGGTGTATCAAGTGAATTTATGTGGATGGACACATTTACTGGAACAGCTCCGTCTTCATGAAGAACGTTTTAGAAGCTATAAGCGTCTTGGCTTCGTGTGGACGGAGCCCAGGACTCATAGTGATGCATGTCTGTAAGATGTGAGCCACACGAGGCGTCTGCTCAAATGGCAAAATCTGAGCTGCAGCTACGTTTCGTGCCGTCAGTCCCCATGGTTGTGTTTTTGCTTTGATTTCCCACTCACATGCTGCTGTTGATCCATTAAGACCCGACGTGTCGCCGGCGACACATTTGCACAGCCACACTTTGGAAGACCGTAATAATGTCAAGGTTTGCTCAAATGGAAAAAAGCCCAGCGGTGTCTGACAGCTGAGACGTTGCACTTTACAGCCAAACAGGCGTCATTACAGTAGTTTCATTGACATCTCTCCAGGACGCCCGCGAAGCGCCGTTTGTTCCCAGGGAATAGACACAGCGGCGGAGAGCTACATCCAGCAGGGCGGTAAAGAAAACAGAGAACAGTGAATTTCTAAGAAGAATTGTCAGCAAGACGATCCTCCTGGGTGATAAAACCTCCACTGAGGTCTAGAGTAGGATTTGAGGCCGAAGGAGCAACTTCTGGTGAAGAAAGGTAATGTCCAAGTGGGATTTCTGGACGAGAGACGTGTTCTCTACTTTCCTCCAGCTAGTTCTTACTTCTATACGGTTATAGTTAGTATAAATGGAGGCTTGTATTATGTGGTAACTTTCTAGGACAGTTTACCAAGTCTGTTACACTCACCGGCCACTTTATGAGGTTCACCTGTTCAGCTGCTCATTAACACAAATATCTAATCAGCCAATCACATGGCAGCAACTCAATGCATGTAGGCATGTAGACGTGGTCAAGACGACCTGCTGAGGTTCAAACTGAGCATCAGAATGGAGAAGAAAGGGGGTTTAAGGGACTTTGAACGTGGCATGGTTGTTGGTCTGAGTCTACTGGGATTTCCACCACAACCATCTCCAGGGTTTACAGAGGATGGTCAGAAGAAGAGGAAACATCCAGTTAGTTGATGGTAGAGGTCAGAGGAGGATGGGCAGACTGGTTGGAGATGATAGAAAGGTAGCAGGAACTCAAAGAACCACTGAAAGGATGCCACAAAGAATTAAGGCAGTTCTGAAGGCAAGAGGGGTTCCAGCCTTTTACCGGCAAGGTGTACCTAATAAAGTGTAGTTTGTACTATGTGTGTGTATTTTACATGCGTAAATGTGTGCACGGCGCACTACAAAATACG
>JAMOIN010000929.1:0-22087 GCA_024666655.1 Dascyllus trimaculatus
GGGCTGTGGTGCCGGGGGCCCTCGTGTGCTGTGCTGGGGAGCCCGGTGAGCTTGGCTGGGGAGCCCGGTGTGCTGGGCTGTGGTGCTGGGGAGCAGTTTGGACAGGCTCTGCTGGGGAGCGATGTGAAGAGGCTCTGCTGGATAGCCAGGCGGGCTGTGGTGCCGGGGGCCCTCGTGTGCTGTGCTGGGGAGCCCGGTGAGCTTGGCTGGGGAGCCCGGTGTGCTGGGCTGTGGTGCTGGGGAGCAGTGTGGAAAGGCTCTGCTGGGGAGCGGAGTGAAGAGGCTCTGCTGGGGAGCGGTGTGAACAGGGTCTGATGGAGAGCCAGGTGGGCTGTGGTGCTGGGGGGCCCCGTGTGCTGTGCTGGGGAGCCCAGTAAGCTGGGCTGTGGTGCTGGGGAGTCGTGTAGACAGGCTCTGCGTTGGAGCGGAGTGAACAGGCTCTGCTGGGGATCGGTGTAAACAGTCTCTGATGGAGAGCCAGGCGGGCTGTGGTGCTGGGGGACCCGGTGTGCTGTGCTGGGGAGCCCGGTGAGCTGGGCTGGGCAGCCCGGTGTGCTGGGCTGTGTTGCTGGCGACCCGTGTAGACAGGCTCTGCTGGGTAGCGGTGTGAACAGGCTCTGATGGAAAGCCAGGCGGGCTGTGGTGTTGGGGGTCCCCGTGTGCTGTGCTGGGGGCCCCCGTGTGCTGTGCTGGGGAGCCCGGTGTGCTGGGCTGTGCTGCTGGGGATCCGTGTGGACAGGCAATGCTGGGGAGTGTTTTGAACAGGCTCTGCTGGAGAGCCAGGCGGGCTGTGTTGCTGGGGACCCCCGTGTGCTGTGCTGGGGAGCCCGGTTTGCTGGGCTGTGGTGCTGGGGGGCCCCGTGTGCTGTGCTGTGGAGCCCGGTGATATCGGCTATGGAGCCCGGTGTGCTGTGCCGTGCTGCTGGGGAGCCGTGTGAAGAGGCTTTGCTGGAGAGCCAGGCGGGCTGTGGTGCCGGGGGCCCTCGTGTGCTGTGCTGGTGAGCCCAGTGAGCTTGGCTGGGGAGTCCGGTGTGCTGGGCTGTGCTGCTTGGGAAGCGTGTGGACAGGCTCTGCTGCGGAGCGCTGTGACCAGGCTCTGATGGAGAGCCAGGCGGGCTATGGTGCTGGGGGGGCCCGTGTGCTGTGCTGGGGAGCCCGGTGAGCTGGGCTGGGGAGCCCGGTTTCCTAGGGTGTGCTGCTGGGGAGCCGTGTGGACCGGCTCTGCTGAGGAGCGGTGTGAACAGGCTCTGATGGAAAGCCAGGCGGGCTGTGGTGTTGGCGGCCCCCGTGTGCTGTGCCAGGGGGGCCCGTGTGCTGTGCTGGGGGGCCCCGTTTTCTGTGCTGGGGATCCCGTTAAACATGTCTGGGGAGTCCGGTGTGCTGTGCTGTGCTTCTGGGGAGCTGTGTGGACAGGCTCTGCTGGAGAGCAACGCGGGCTGTGGTGCTGGGGGCCCCCGTGTGCTGTGCTTGGGGTCCCCGTGTGCTATGCTGGGGAGCCCGTTGAGCTGGGCTGTGGAGCCCGGTGTGCTTGGCTGTGGTGCTGGGGAGCCGCGTGGACAGGCTCTGCTGGGGAGTGGTTTGAACAGGCTCTGCTGGATAGCCAGGCGGGCTGTGTTGCTGGGAAGCCCCGTGAGCTGTGCTGTGGGGCCCCGTGTGCTGTGCTGGGGAGCCTTGTGAGCTGGGAAGAGTAGCCCGGTGAGCTGGGCTGTGGTGCTGGGGAGCCCGGTGTGCTTGGCTGTGGTGCTGGGGAACCGTGTAGACAGGCTCTGCTGGGGAGCCGTGTAGACAGGCTCTGCTGGGAAGCGGTGTGAACAGGCTCTGATGGAGAGCCAGGCAGACTGTGGTGCTGGGGGCCCCCGTGTGCTCTGCTACGGAGCCCGGTGAGCAGGGCTGGGGAGTCCGGTTTGCTGGGCTGTGGTACTGGGGAGCCGTGTGGACCGGCTCTGCTGGGGAGTGGTTTGAAAAGGCTCTGCTGTACAGCCAGGCGGGCTGTTGTGCTGGGGGGCCCCGTGTGCTGTGCTGGGGAGCCGGTGTGCTGGGCTGTGGTGCTGGGGAGCCGTGTGGACAGGCTCTGCTGGGGAGCGGTGTGAACTGGCTCTGCTGGAGGGCAAGATGGGCTGTGGTGCTGGGGGGCCCAGTGTGCTATGCTGGGGAGCCCTTTTAGCTGGGCTGGGGAGCCCGGTGTGCTGGGCTTTGGTGCTGGCGAACCGTGTAGACAGGCTCTGCTGGGGGGCGCCGTTTGCTGTGCTGGGGAGCCCGGTGAGCTGGGCTGGGGAGCCCGTTGTGCTGGGCTGTGGTGCTGGGGAGCCGTGTGGACTGTCTCTGATGGAGTGCCAGGCGGGCTGTGGTGCTGGTGGGCCCCGGTTGCTGTGATGGGGAGCCCGGTGTGCTGGGCTGTGGTGCTGGGGAGCCGTGTAGACGGGCTCTGCAGGGGAGCGGTGTGAACAGGCTCTGATGGAGAGCCAGGCGGGCTGTGGTGCTGGGGGGCGCCTTGTGCTGTGCTGGGGGGCCCGGTGAGTTGGGCTGGGGAGCCCGGTGTGCTGGGCTTAGCTGCTGGGGTGCCGTGTGGACAGGGTCTGCTGCGGAGCGGTGTGAACAGGCTCTGATGGAGAGCCAGGCGGGCTGTGGTGCTGGGGGGCACCTTGTGCTGTGCTGGGGGGCCCGGTGAGGTGGGCTGGGGAGCCCGGTGTGCTGGGCTGTGCTGCTGGGGAGCCGTATGGACAGTGTCTGCTGGGGAAAGGTTTGAACAGGCTCTGATTTAGAGCCAGGCGGGCTGTGGTGCTGGGGGGCCCCGTGAGCCGGGCTGGGGAGCCCGGTGTTCTGGGCTGTGGTGCTGTGGAGCCGTGTGGACCGGCTCTGCTTGGGAGTTGTTTGAACAGGCTCTGCTGGATAGCCAGGTGAGCCGTGGTGCTGGGGGCCCCCGTGTGCTTTGCTGGGGAACCCGGTGTGCTGTTCTGTGCTTCTGGGGAGCGGTGTGAACAAGCTCTGCTGGAGAGCCAGGCGGGCTTTGCTGCGGTGTGCTGGGCTGTGCTGCTGGGCAGCCGTGTAGACAGGCTCTGCAGGGGAGCTGTGTGAACAGGCTCTGATGGAGAGCCAGGTGGGCTGTGGTGCTGGGGGGCCCAGTGTGCTGTGCTGGGGAGTCCGGTGTGCAGGACTGTGGTGCTGGGGAGCCGTGTGGACAGGCTCTGCTGAGGAGCGGTGTGGACAGGCTCTGATGGAGAGCCAGGCGGGCTGTGGTGCTGGGGGGCCCCTTGTTCTGTGCGGAGGAGCCCGTTGAGCTGGCCTGGGGAGCCCGGTGTGCTGGGCTGTTGTGCTGGGGAGCCGAGTGGACAGGCTCTGCTGGGGAGTGGTTTGAACAGGCTCTGCCGGAGAGCAAGGCGGGCTGTGGTGCTGGGTGCCCCCGTGTGCTGTGCTGGGGAGCCCGGTGAGCTGGGCTGCGGAGCCCGGTGTGCTGGGCTGTGTTGCTGGGGAGCCGTGTAGACAGGCTCTGCTTGGGAGTGGTGTGAACAGGCTCTGATGAATAGCCAGGCGGCCTGTGGTGTTGGGGGCCCCCGTGTGCTTTGCTGGGGAGCCCGGTGAGCTGGGCTGGGGAGCCCGGTGTGCTGGGTTGTGCTGCTGGGGAGGCGTGTGGACAGGCTGTGCTGGGGATCTGTTTGAACAGGCTCTGCTGGAGAGCCAGGCGGGCTGTGGTGCTGGGGGCCCCCCGTGTACTGTGCGGGGGAGCCCGATGAGCTGGGCTGGGGAGCCCGGTGTCCTAGGGTGTGCTGCGGTGGAGCCGTGTGGACCGGCTCTGCTGAGGACCCGTGTGAAAAGGCTCTGCTGGAGAGCCAGGCGGGCTGTGGTGTTGGCGGCCCCCGTGTGCTGTGCTGGGGAGCCCGGTGAGCTGGGCCGGGGAGCCCGGTGTTCTGGGATGTGCTGCTGGGGAGGCTTGTGGACAGGCTGTGCTGGGGAGTGGTTTGAAAAGGCTCTGCTGGAGAGCAACGCGGGCTGTGGTGCTGGGGGCCCCCGTGTGCTATGCTGTGGGCCCCCGTGTGCTGTGCTGGGGAGGCCGGTGTGTTCGGCTGTGCTGCTGGGGAGCCGTGTTGACAGGCTCTGCTGGGGAGTGTTTTGAACAGTCTCTGCTGGAGAGCCAGGCGGGCTGTGTTGCTGGGGGCCCCCGTGTGCTGTGCTCGGGATCCCGGTGTGCTGGGCTGTGGTGCTGGGGGGCCCCGTGTGCTGTGCTGCGGATCCCGGTGAGATCGGCTATGGAGCCCGGTGTGCTGGGCTGTGCTGCTGGGGAGCCGTGTGGACAGGATCTGCTGGGGAGCGGTTTGAACAGGCTCTGATGGAGAGCCAGGCGGGCTGTGCTGCGGTGTACTGGGCTGTGCTGCTGGGGAGCCGTGTAGACAGGCTCTGCTGGGGAGCCATTCGGGCTGTGATTCTGGGGGACGCGGTGTGCTGTGCTGGGGAGCCCGGTGAGCTGGGCTGGGGAGCCCGGTGTGCTGGGCTGTGCTGCTGGGGAGCCGTGTGGACAATCTCTGTTGGGGAGCGGTGTGAACAGTTTCTGATGGAGAGCCAGGCGGGCTGTCGTGCTGAGGGCCCCCGTGTGCTGTGCTGGGGAGCCCGGTGAGGTGGGCTCGGCAGCCTGGTGTGCTGGGCTATGCTGCCGGGGAGCCGTGTGGACAGGCTCTGCTGGGGAGCGGTTTGAACAGGCACTGATGTAGAGCAAGGAGGGCTGTTGTGCTGGGGGCCCCCGTGTTCTGTGCTGGGGAGCCCGGTGAGCTGGGCTGTGTTGCTTGGGAGACGTGTGGACAGGCTCTGCCGGTGAGCGGTGTGAACACGCTCTTCTGGGGAGCCAGGCGCGCTGTGGTGCAGGGGGCCCCCCGTGTGCTGTGCTGTGGAGCCCGGTGAACTGGGCTGGGGAGCCCAGTTTCCTAGGGTGTGCTGCTGGGGAGCCGTGTGGACCGGCTCTGCTAAGGAGCGGTGTGAACAGGCTCTGATGGAAAGCCAGGCGGGCTGTGGTGCTGGGGGGCCCCGTGTGCTGTGCTGGGGAGCCCGGTGTGATGGGCTGTGGTGCTGGGGAGCCGTGTAGACGGGCTCTGCTGGGGAGCTGTATGAACAGGCTCTGATGGAGAGCAAGGCGGGCTGTGGTGCTGGGGGGCCCCGTGTGCTGTGCTGGACAGCCAGGTGAGCTGGGCTGGGGAGCCCGGTGAGCTGGGCTGTGGTGCTGGGGAGCCGTGTAGACAGGCTATGCTGCGGAGCGGTGTGAACAAGCTCTGATGGAGAGCCAGGCGGGCTGTGGTGCTGGGGGGCCCCTTGTGCTGTGCTGGGGGGCCCGGTGAGTTGGGCTTGGGAGCGCGGTGTGCTGGGCTGAGCTGCTGGGGTGCCGCGTGTAGAGGGTCTGCTGTGAAGCCGTGTGAAAAGGCTCTGATGGAGAGCCAGGCGGGCTGTGGTGCTGGGGGGCCCCAGTGTGCTGTGCTCGGTAGCCCGGTTTGCTGCGCTTCGGGGCCCGGTGTGCTGGGCTGAGCTGCTGGGGTGCCGTGTGGACAGGGTCTGCTGGGAAGCGGTGTTAACAGGCTCTGATGGAGAGCCGGGCGGGCTGTGTTGCTGGGGGCCCCCGTGTGCTGTGCTCGGTAGCCCGGTGAGATGGGCTGGGGAGCCCGGAATGCTGGGCTGAGCTGCTGGGGTGCCGTGTGGACAGGGTCTGCTGGGAAGCGGTGTGAAAAGGTTCTGATGGAGATCCAGGCGGGCTGTGGTGCTGGGTCGCCCCGTGTGCTGTGCTCAGAAGCCCGGTGAGCTGGGCTGCGGACCCCTGTGTGCTGGGCTGAGGTGCTGGGGTGCCGTGTGGACAGCGTCTGCTGGGGAGCGGTGTCAACAGGCTCTGATGGAGAGCCAGGCGGGCTGTGGTTCAGGGGAGCCCGGTGAGCTGTGCTGGGGAGCCCGGTGTGGTGGAATGTGGTGCTGGGTAGCCGTGTGGACAGGCTCTGCTGGGGAGAGGGTTTAACAGGCTCTGCTGGAGAGCCAGGCGGGCTATGGTGCTGGGGGGGCCCGTGTGCTGTGTTGGGGAGCCCGGTGAGATGGGCTGGGGAGCCCGGTGTGCTGGGCTGTTGTGCTGAGGAGCCGTGTAGACAGGCTCTGCTGGGGAGCGGTGTGAACAGGCTTTGATGGAGAGCCAGGCGGGCTATGGTGCTGGGGGGGCCCGTGTGCTTTGCTGGGGAGCCCGGTGTGCTGGGCTGTTGTGCTGGTGAGCCGTGTAGACAGGCTCATCTGTGGAGGGGTGTGAACAGGCTTTGTGGGAGAGCCAGGCAGGCAATGGTGCTGGGGGGCCCCGTGTGCTGTGCTGGGGAGCCCTGTGAGCTGGGCTGGGGAGCCCAGTGTGCTGGGCTGTGGTGCTTGGGAGCCGTGTGGACTCGCTATCCTCGGGAGGGGTTTGAACAGGCTCTGATGGAGAGCCAGGCGGGCTGTGGTGCTGGGGAGCCCGGTGAGCTGGGCAGAGGAGCCAGGTGTGCTGGGCTGTGCTGCTGGGGAGCCGTGTAGACAGGCACTCCTGGGAGCGGTGTGAACAGGCTCTGCTGGAGAGCCAGGCGGGCTGTGGTGCTGGGGGGCCCCGTGTGCTGTGCTGGGGGCCCCCCTGTGCTGTGCTGGGGAGCCCGGCGAGCTGGGTTGAGGAGCCCGGTGTGCTGGGCTGTGGTGCTGGGGAGCCGTGTGGATAGGCTCTGCTGGGGAGTGGTTTGAACAGGCTCTGCTGGAGAGCCAGGCGGGCTGTGGTGCTGGGGGGCCCCGTGTGCTGTGCTGGGGGGCCCCGTGTGCTGTGCTGGGGAGCCCGGTGGGCTGGGCCGGGGAGCCCGGTGTGATGGGCTCTGCTGCTGGGGAGCCGTGGGGACAGGCTCTGCTGGCAGAGCCTTGTGGACAGGCTCTGCTGGGGAGTGGTTTGAACAGTCTCTGCTGAAGAGCCAGGCGGGCTGTGGTGCTGGGGGGCCCTGTGTGCTGTGCTGTGGAGCCCGGTGAGCTGGGCTGGGGAGCCCGGTGTGCTGGGCTGTGGTGCTGGGGAGCCGTGTAGACAGGCTCTTATGCGGAGCGGTGTGAACAGGCTCTTATGGAGATCCAGCCGGGCTCTAATTCTGGGGGCCCCCGTGTGCTGTGCTGGGCGGCCCGGTGAGGTGGGCTGGGGAGCCCGGTGTGCTGGGCTGGGGAGCCCGGTGAGCTGGGCTGTGTTGCTGGGGAGCCGTGTAGACAGGCTCTGCTGGGGAGCGGTGTGAACAGGCTCTGATGGAGAGCCAGGCTTGCTGTGGTGCTGGGGGGCCCCGTCTGCTGTGCTGGGGAGCCCGTTGAGCTGGGCTGGGGAGCCCGGTGAGCTGGGCTTTGTGCCCAGTGAGCTGGGCTGGGGAGCCCGGTGTGCTGGTCTGTGCTGCTGGGGAGCCGTTTGGACAGGCTCTGTTGGGGACTGGTTTGAACAGGCTCTGCTGGAGAGCTAGGCGGGCTTTGGTGCTGGGGGGCCCCGTGTGCTGTTTTGGGGGCCCCTGTGTCCTGTGCTGGGGAGCCCGGTGTGCTGGGCTGTGCTGCTGGTGAGCCGTGTGGACAGGCTCTCTTGGGGACTGGTTTGAACAGGCTCTGCTGGGGAGCCAGGCGGGCTGTGGTGGTGGGGCCCCCCGTGTGCTTTGCTGGGGAACACTGTGTGCTTTTCTGTGCTGCTGGGGAGCCGTGTGGACCGGGTCTGCTGGGGAGCGGTGTGAACAAGCTCTGCTGGAGAGCCAGGCGGGCTGTGCTGCGGTGTGCTGGGCTGTGCTGCTGGGGAGCCGTGTCGACAGGCTCTGCTGGGGAGCGGTGTGAACAGGCTCTGATGGAGAGCCAGGCGGGCTGTGGTGCTGGGGGCCCCCGTGTGCTCTCCTACGGAGCCCGGTGAGCTGGGCTGGGGAGCCCGGTGTACTGGACTGTGGTGCTGGCCAACCGTGTAGACAGGCTCTGCTGGGGGTCCCCGTGTTCCATGCTGGGGAGCCCGTTGAGCCTGGGTGGGGAGCCCGGTGTGCTAGGCGGTGCTGCTGGGGAGCCGTGTGGACAGGGTCTGCTGGGAAGCGGTGTGAAAAGGCTCTTATGGAGAGCCAGGCGGGCTGTGGTGCTGGGGGGCCCCGTGTGCTGCGCTGGGGGGCCCGGTGAGTTGGGCTGGTGAGCCCGGTGTGCTGGGCTGTACTGCTGGGGAGTCGTGTAGACAGGCTCTGCTGGGGAGCGGTGTGAACAGGCTCTGATGGAGAGCCAAGTTTGCTGTGGTGCTGGGGGGCCCCGTCTGCTGTGCTGGGTAGCCCGTTGAGCTGGGCTGGGGAGCCCGGTGTGCTGGGCTGTTCTGCTGGGGAGCCGTGTGGACAGGCTTCTCTGGGGAGCGGTGTGGACAGGCTCTGCTGGACAGCCAGGCGGGCTGTGGTGCTGGGGGCCCCCGTGTGCTGTTCTGGGGAGCCCGTTGAGCTGGGCTTGGGAGCCCGGTGTGCTGGGCTGTGGTGCTGGGGAGCTGTGTGTACAAGCTCTGCTGGGGAGAGGGTTGAACATGCTCTGATTTAGAGCCAGGCGGGCTTTGGTGCTGGGGGCCCACGTGTGCTGTGCTGGGGAGCCCGTTGAGCTTTGCTGGGGAGCCCGGTGTGCTGGGCTGTGGTGCTCGGGAGCCGAGTGGACAGGCTCTGTTGGGGAGTGGTTTGAAAAGGCTCTGCTGGAGAGCCAGGCGGGCTGAGGTGCTGGGGGCCCCCGTGTGCTGTGATGGGGGCCCCCGTGTGATTTGATGGGGAGCCCGGTGTGCTGGGCTGTTGTGCTGGGTAGCCGTGTGGAAATTCTCTGCTGGGGAGTGGTGTGAAGAGGCTCTGCTGGGGAGCGGTGTGAACAGTCTCTGATGGAGAGCCAGGCTGGCTGTGGTGCTGGGGGCCCCCGTGTGCTGTGCTGGGGGGCCCGGTGAGCTTGCCTGGCGAGCCCGGTGTGCTGGGCTGTGGTGCTGGGGAGCCGTGTAGACAGGCTCTGCTGGGGAGCGGAGTGAACAGGCTATGCTGGGGAGCGGTGTGAACAGTCTCTGATGGAGAGCCAGGCGGGCTGTGGTGCTGGGGTGCCCCCGTGTGCTGTGCCGGGGAGCCTGGTGAGCTGGGCTGGGGAGCCCGGTGTGCTGGGCTGTGGTGCTGGGGTGCCCGGTGTGCTGGGCTGTGGTGGTGGGGAACCGTGTAGACAGGCTCTGCTGGGGAGCGGTGTGAACAGGCTCTGATGGAGAGCCAGGTTGGCTGTGGTGCTGGGGGGCCGCGTGTGCTGTGCTGGGGAGCCCGGGGTGCTGGGCTGTGGTGCTGGGGAGCCATGTGGACAGGCTCTCCTAGGGAACAAGGCGGGCTGTGGTGCTGGGGGCCCCCGTGTGCTGTGCCGGGGAGCCCGGTGAGCTGGGCTGGGGAGCCCGGTGTGCTGGGCTGTGGTGCTTGGGAGCCGTGTGCTGTGCTGGGGGGCCCGGTGAACTGGGCTGGGGAGCCCGGTGTGCTGGGCTGTGGTGCTGGGGAGCCGTGTGGACAGGCTCTGCTGGGGAACGGTGTGAACAGGCCATGATGGACAGCCAGGCGGGATGTGGTGCTGGTGGCCCCCGTGTGCTGTGCTGGGGAGCCCGCTGTCCTAGGCTTTGCTGCTGGGGAGCCATGTGGACAGGGACAGCTGGGGAGTGGTTTGAACAGGCTCTGCTGGGGAGCCAGGCGGGCTGTGATGCTGGAGGCCCCCGTGTGCTGTGGTGGGGACCCCGTTGAGCTGTGGTGGGGGGCCCGATGAGCTTGGCTGGGGAGCCCGGTGTTCTGGGCTGTGGTGCTGGCCAACCGTGTAGACAGGCTCTGCTGGGGAGCGGAGTGAACTGGCTCTGCTGGGGAGTGGTGTGAACAGGCACTGATGGAAAGCCAGGCGGGCTGTGGTGTTGGGGGCCCCCCGTGTGCTGTGCTGGGGAGCCCGGTGAGCTGGGCTGGGGAGCCCGGTTTCCTAGGGTGTGCTGCTGGGGAGCCGTGTGGACCGGCTCTGCTGAGGAGCGGTGTGAACAGGCTCTGATGGAAAGCCAGGCGGGCTGTGGTGTTGGGGGTCCCCGTGTGCTGTGCTGGGGGCCCCCGTGTGCTGTGCTGGGGAGCCCGGTGTGCTGGGCTGTGCTGCTGGGGATCCGTGTGGACAGGCAATGCTGGGGAGTGTTTTGAACAGGCTCTGCTGGAGAGCCAGGCGGGCTGTGTTGCTGGGGACCCCCGTGTGCTGTGCTGGGGAGCCCGGTTTGCTGGGCTGTGGTGCTGGGGGGCCCCGTGTGCTGTGCTGTGGAGCCCGGTGATATCGGCTATGGAGCCCGGTGTGCTGTGCCGTGCTGCTGGGGAGCCGTGTGAAGAGGCTTTGCTGGAGAGCCAGGCGGGCTGTGGTGCCGGGGGCCCTCGTGTGCTGTGCTGGTGAGCCCAGTGAGCTTGGCTGGGGAGTCCGGTGTGCTGGGCTGTGCTGCTTGGGAAGCGTGTGGACAGGCTCTGCTGCGGAGCGCTGTGACCAGGCTCTGATGGAGAGCCAGGCGGGCTATGGTGCTGGGGGGGCCCGTGTGCTGTGCTGGGGAGCCCGGTGAGCTGGGCTGGGGAGCCCGGTTTGCTGGGCTGTTTTGCTGGGGAGCCGTGTAGACAGGCTCTGCTGTGGAGGGGAGCTGGGCTTGGTAGGCCAGTGTGCTGGGCTGTGCTGCTGGGGAGCCGTGTCGACCGGCTCTGCTTGGGAATGGTTTGAACAGGCTTTGCTGGAGAGCCAGGCGGGCTGTGGTGCCGGGGGCCCTCGTGTGCTGTGCTGGTGAGCCCAGTGAGCTTGGCTGGGGAGTCCGGTGTGCTGGGCTGTGCTGCTTGGGAAGCGTGTGGACAGGCTCTGCTGCGGAGCGCTGTGACCAGGCTCTGATGGAGAGCCAGGCGGGCTATGGTGCTGGGGGGGCCCGTGTGCTGTGCTGGGGAGCCCGGTGAGCTGGGCTGGGGAGCCCGGTGTGCTGGGCTTTTTTGCTGGGGAGCCGTGTAGACAGGCTCTGCTGTGGAGGGGAGCTGGGCTTGGTAGGCCAGTGTGCTGGGCTGTGCTGCTGGGGAGCCGTGTTGACCGGGTCTGCTGGGGAGCGGTGTGAACAGGCTCTGCTGGAGAGCCAGGCGGGCTGTGCTTCGGTGTGCTGGGCTGTGCTGTTGGGTAGCCGTGTAGGCAGGCTCTGCTGGTGAGCGGTGTGAACAGGCTCTGATGGAGAGCCAGGCGGGCTGTGGTGCTGGGGGCCCCCGTGTGCTCTGCTGCGGAGCCCGGTGAGCAGGGCTGGGGACCCCGGTGTGCTGTGCTGTGGTGTTGGGAAGCGTTGTAGAAAGGCTTTGCTGGGGAGTGGTGTGAACAGGCTCTTTTGGAGAGCCAGGCGGGCTGTGGTGTTGGGGGCCCCCGTGTGCTGTGCTGGGGGGCACGGTGAGCTGGGCTGGGGAGCCCGGTGTACTGGACTGTGGTGCTAGCCAACCGTGTAGACAGGCTCTGCTGGGGGGCCCCGTGTGCTGTGCTGGGGAGCCCGGTGAGCTGGGCTTGGGAGCCCGGTGTTCTGGGCTGTGCTGCTGGGGAGGCGTGTGGACAGGCTGTGCTGGGGAGTGATTTCAAAAGGCTCTGCTGCAGAGCAACGCGGGCTGTGGTGCTGGGGGTCCCCGTGTTCCATGCTGGGGAGCCGGTTGAGCCTGGCTGGGGAGCCCGGTGTGCTGGGCAGTGGTGCTGGGGAGGGGTGTGGACAGGCCGTGCTGGGGAGCTGTTTGAACAGGCTCTGCTGGGGAGAGGGTTGAACATGCTCTGATTTAGAGCCAGGCGGGCTTTGGTGCTGAGGGCCCCCGTGTGCTGTGCTGTGGAGCCCATTGAGCTTGGCTGGGGAGCCCGGTGTGCTGGGCTGTTTTGCTTGCGAACTGTGTAGACAGGCTCTGCTGGGGAGCGGTGTGAACAGGCTCTGATGGAAAGCCAGGCGGGCTGTGGTGCTGGGGGACCCCGTGTGCTGTGCTCGGGAGCCCGTTGAGCTGGGCTGGGGAGCGCGGTGTGCTGGGCTTTGGTGCTGGCGAACCGTGTAGACAGGCTCTGCTGCGGAGCTGTGTGAACAGGCTCTGATGGAGAGCCAGGCGGGCTGTGGTGCTGGGGGCCCCCGTGTGTTGTGCAGGGGGGCCCGGTGAGCTTGGCTGGCGAGCCCGGTGTGCTGGGCTGTGGTGCTGGCCAACTGTGTAGACAGGCTCTGCTAGGGGGCCCCGTGTGCTGTGCTGGGGAGCCCGGTGAGCTGGGCTGGGGAGCCCGGTGTGCTGGGCTGTGTTGCTGGGGAGCCGTGTAGACAGGCTCTGCTTGGGAGCGGTGTGAACAGGCTCTGATGGAAAGCCAGGCGGACTGTGGTGTTGGGGGCCCCGTGTGCTTTGCTGGGGAGCCCGGTGAGCTGGGCTGGGGAGCCCGGTGTGCTGGGTTGTGCTGCTGGGGAGGCGTGTGGACAGGCTGTGCTTGGGATCTGTTTGAACAGGATCTGCTGAAGAGCCAGGTGGGCTGTGGTGCTGGGGGCCCCCCGTGTGCTGTGCTGGGGAGCCCGATGAGCTGGGCTGGGGAGCCCGGTGTCCTAGGGTGTGCTGCTGGGGAGCCGTCTGGACCGGCTCTGCTGAGGACCCGTGTGAACAGGCTCTGCTGGAGAGCCAGGCGGGCTGTGGTGTTGGCGGCCCCCGTGTGCTGTGCTGGGGAGCCCGGTGAGCTGGGCTGCGGAGCCCGGTGTTTGGGCTGTGCTGCTGGGGAGGCTTGTGGACAGGCTGTGCTGGGGAGTGGTTTGAACAGGCTCTGCTGGACAGCAACGCGGGCTGTGGTGCTGGGGCCCCCGTGTGCTTTGCTGGGGGCCCCCGTGTGCTGTGCTGGGGAGCCCGGTGTGCTGGGCTGTGGTGCTGGTGGGCCCCGTGTGATGTGCTGCGGATGCCATTGAGATTGGCTATGGAGCCCGGTGTGCTGGGCTGTGCTGCAGGGGAGCCGTGTGGACAGGATCTGCTGGGGAGCGGTTTGAACAGGCTCTGATGGAGAGCCAGGCGGGCTGTGCTGCGGTGTGCTGGGCTGTGCTGCTGGGGAGCCGTGTAGACAGGCTCTGCTGGGGAGCCATTCGGGCTGTGATGCTGGGGGCCCCCGTGTGCTGTGCTGGGGAGCCCGGTGAGCTGGGCTGGGGAGCCCGGTGTGCTGGGCTGTGGTGCTGGGGAGCCGTGTAGACAGGCTCTGCTGCGGAGCGCTGTGAACAGGCTCTGATGGAGAGCCAGGCGGGCTGTGGTGCTGGGGGCCCCCGTGTGCTGTGCTGCGGAGCCCGTATAGCTGGGATGTGGAGCCCGGTGTGCTGGGCTGTGGTGCTGGGGAGCACGGTGAGCTGGGCTGTCGTGCTGGGCAGCCGTGTGGACAGGCTCTTCTGGGGAGAGGGTTGAACAGGTTCTGATGGAGAGCCAGGCTGGCTGGGGTGCTGGGGGGACCCGTGTGCTGTGCTGGGGAGCCCGGTGTGCTGGGCTGTGGTGGTGGGGAGCCGTGTGGACAGGCTCGGCTGGGGAGAGGGTTGAACAGGCTCTGATGGAGATCCAGGCGGGCTGTGGATCAGGGGAGCCCGGTGAGCTGTGGTGGGGGCCCCCGTGTGCTGTGCTGGGGAGCCGGGTGAGGAGGGCTGGGGAGCCCGGTTTGCTTGGCTGTGGTGCTGGGGAGCCATGTGTACAGGCTCTGCTGGGGGAGTGGTTTGAACAGGCTCTGCTCGAGAGCCAGGCGGGCTGTGGTAATGGGGGGCCCCGTGTGCAGTGCTGGAGAGACCGGTGAGCTGGGCTGTGGTGCTGGGGATCCGTGTAGAAAAGCTCTGCTGCGGAGCTTTGTGAACTGGCTCTGATGGAGAGCCAGGCGGACTGTGATTCTGGGCGCCCCCGTGTGATGTGTGTAGTGGGCCCGGTGAGGTGGGCTGGGGAGCCCAGTGTGCTGGGCTGTGGTGCTGGGGAGCCGTGTGAACAGGCTCTGTTGGGGAGTGGTTTGAACAGGCTCTGCTGGAGGGCCAGGCAGGCTGTGGTGCTGGGGGGCCCCGTGTGCTGTGCTGGGGAGCGCGGTGAGCTGGGCTGGGGAGCCCGGTGTGCTGGGCTTTTGTGCTGGGGAGCCGTGTAGACAGGCTCTGCTGCGGAGGGGTGTGAACAGGACCTGATGGAGAGCCAGGCGGGCTGTGGTGCTGGGGGCCCCCGTGAGCTGTGCTCAGGAGCCCGGTGAGCTGGGCTGGGGATCCCTGTGTTCTTTGCTGTGGTGATGGCGAGCCGTGTAGACAGGCTGTGCTGTTGAACGGTGTGAACATGCTCTGATGGAGAGCCAGCCGGGCTGTGGTGCTGGGGGCCCCCGTGTGCTGTACTCGGGAGCCCAGTGAGCTGGGCTTCGGAGCCCAGTGTGCTGGGTTGTGGTGCTGGGAAGCCGTGTGGAAAGGCTCTGCTGGGGAGAGGGTTGAACAGGCTCTGATGGAGAGCCAGGCGGGCTGTTGTGCTGGGTAGCCCCGTGTGCTGTACTGGGGGGGCAAGTGTGCTGTGCTGGGGAGCCTGTTGAGTTGGGCTTGGGAGCCCGGTGTGCTGGGCTGTGGTGCTGGGGAGCCGTGTGGACAGGCTCTGCTGGGGAGAGGGTTGAACAGGTTCTGATGGAGAGGCAGGCGTGCTTTGGTGCTGGGGGGCCCCGTGTGCTGTGCTGCGGAGCCCGGTGTGCTGGGCTGTCGTGCTTGGGAGCCGTGTGGACCGGCTCTGCTGCAGAGCGGTGTGAACAGGCTCTGCTGGAGAGCCAGGCGGGCTGTGGTGCTGGGGGGCCCGTGTGCCTTGCTGGGGAGCCCGGTGACATCGGCTGGGGAGCCCGGTGTGCTGGGCTCTGCTGCTGGGGAGCCCTGTTGACAGGCTCTACTGGGGAGCAGTGTTAACAGGCTCTGCTGGAGAGCCAGGCGGCCTGTAGTTCTGGGGGCCCCCGTGTCCAGTGCTGGGGAGCCCGGTAAGCTGGGCTGTGCTGCTGGGGAGCCGTGTAGACAGGCTGTGCTGGGGAGCGGTGTGAACAGTCTCTGCTGGGGAGCGGTGTGAACAGTCTCTGATGGAGAGCCACGCGGGCTGTGGTGCAGGGGGGCCCGTTGTGCTGTTCTGGGGAGCCCGGTGTGCTGGGCTGTGGTGCTGGGGAGCCGTGTGGACAGGCTCTGCTGGGGAGCGGTGTGAACAGGCTCTGCTGGGAGGGGGGTTGAACAGGCCCTGACGGAGAGCCAGGCGGGTTGTGGTGCTGGGGGGCCCCGTGTCCTGTGCTGGGCGGCCCGGTGAGCTGGGCTGAAGAGCCCGGTGTGCTGGCCTGTGGTGCTGGGGATCTGTGTGGACAGGCTCTTCTGGGGGGTGGTTTGAACAGGCTCTGATGGAGAGTCAGGCGGGGTGTGGTGCTGGGGGCCCCCGTGTGCTGTGTTGGGGAGCCCGGTGTGCTGGGCTGTTCTGCTGGGGAGCCGTGTGGAAAAGTTCTGCTGCGGAGCGCTGTAAAATGGCTCTGATGGAGAGCCAGGCAGGCTGTGGTTCTGGGGGGCCCCGTGTGCTGTGCTTGTGAGCCCGGTGAGCATGGCCGGGGAGTCCGGTGTGCTGGGCCGTGCTGCTGGGGAGCAGCGTGGACAGGCTCTGCTGGGTAGTGGTTTCAACAGGATCTGCTGGAGAGCAAGGCGGACTGTGGTGCTGGGGGGCCCCGTGTGCCGTGATCGGGAGCCGGGTGAGCTGGGCTGGGGAGCCTGGTGTGCTGGGCTGTGCTGCTAGGGAACCGTGTAGACAGGCTCTGCTGCTGAGCGGTGTGAACAGGCTATGCTGGAGAGCCAGGTGGGCTGTGGTGCTGGGGGCCCCGTGTGCTGTGCTGGGGGGCGCGGTGAACTGGGCTTGGGAGCCCGGTGTGCTAGGTTGTGGTACTGGGGAGCCGTGTCGACAGGCTCTGCTGGGGAGCGGTGTGAACAGGCTCTGAAGGAGAGCCAGGCGGGCTGTGGTGCTGGGGGGCCCCGTGTGCTGTGCTGGGTGGCCCGGTGAGGTGGGCTGGGAAGCCCGGTGGGCTGGGAAGCCCGGTGTGCTGGGCTGTGGTGCTGGGGAGCCGTGTTGTCAGGCTCTGCTGGGGAGCGGTGTGAAATGGCTCTGATGGAGAGCCAGGCGGGCTGTGGTGCTGGGAAGCCGCGTGTGCTGTGCTGGGGAGCCCGTTAAGCTGGGCTGGGGAGCCCGGTGTGGTGGGCTTTGGTGCTGGGGAGCCGTGTGGACAGGCTCTGCTTGGGAGAGGGTTGAACAGGCTCTGATGGAGAGCCAGACGGGCTGTGGTGCTGGGGGGCCCCGTGTGCTGTGCTTGGGAGCCCGTTGAGCTGTGCTGGGGAGCCCGGTGTGCAGGGCTGTGGTGCTGGGGAGCCGTGTAGACAGGCTCTGCTTCGGAGCTGTGTGAACAGGCTCTGATGGAGAGCCAGGCGGGCTGTGATGCTGGGGGCCCCCGTGTGCTGTGCTGCGGAGCCCGTTGAGCTGGGATGTGGAGCCCGGTGTGCTGGGCTGTTGTGCTGGGGAGCCGTGTGGACAGGCTCTGCTGGGGAGCCGTGTGGACAGGCTCTGCTGGGGTGTGGTTTGAACAGGCTCTGCTGGACAGCCAGGCGGGCTGTGGTGCTGGGTGCCCCCGTGTGCTGTGCTGGGGAGCCCGGTGAGCTGGGATGGGGAACCTGGTGTGCTGGGCTGTGGTGCTGGGGAGCCGTGTAGACAGGCTCTTCTGGCGAGCCATTCGGGCCGTGGTGCTTTTGGCCCCCGTGTGCTGTGCTGGGGAGCCCGGTGTGCTGGGCTGGGGAGCCCGGTGTGCTGGGCTGTGCTGGTGGGTTGCCGTGTGGACAGGCTCTTCTGGGGAGCGGTGTGAACAGGCTCTGCTGGAGAGCCAGGCGGGCTGTGCTGCGGTGTGCTGGGCTGTGCTGCTGGGGAGCCGTGTCGACAGGCTCTGCTGGGCAGCGGTGTGAACAGGCTCTGCTGGGGAGCAGTGTGAACAGTCTCTAATGGAGAGTCAGGTGAGCTGTGGTGATGGGGGGCCCCGTGTGCATTGCTGGGGAGCCCGGTGTGCTGGGCTGTGGTGCTGGGGAGCCGTGTGGACAGGCTCTGCTGCGGAGCGGTGTGAACAGGCTCTGATGGAGAGCCGTCTGAACAGGCTCTGCTGGACAGGCAGGCGGGCTGTGGTGCTTTGGGCCCCCGTGTGCTGTGCTGGGGAGCCCGGTGTGCTGGGCTGTGCTGCTGGCTGCTGGGGAGCCGTGTAGACAGGCTCTGATGGGGAGCGGTTTGAACAGGCTCTGATGGAGAGCCATGTGGGCTGTGGTGCTGGGGGGCACCGTGTGCTGTGCTGGGGAGCCCGGTGAGATGGGCTGGGGAGGCCAGTTTGCTGGGCTGTGCTGCTGGGGAGCCGTGTGGGCCGGCTCTGCTTGGGAGTGGTTTGAACCGGCTCTGCTAGAGAGCAAGGCGGGCTGTGGTGCTGGGGGGCCCCGTGTGCTGTGCTGGGGAGCCCGGTGAGCTGGGCTGGGGAGCCCGGTGTGCTGGGCTGTGGTGCTGGGGAGCCGTGTAGACAGGCTCTGCTGGGGGCCCCCGTGCTCTGTGCTTGGGGCCATTTTGAACTGGGCTGGGGAGTACGGCGTGCTGGGCTGTGGTGCTGGGGAGCTGTGTGGACAGGCTCTTCTGGGGGGTGGTTTGAACAGGCTCTGCTGGAGAGCCAGGCGGGCTGTGGTGCCGGGGGGCCCCGTGTTCGGTGCTGGGGACCCTGGTGAGCTGGGCTGGGGAGCCCGGTGTGCTGGGCTGTGCTCTTGGGGAGCCGTGTGGACAGGCACTGCCGGGGAGCCGTGTGAAAAGGCTCTGATGGAAAGCCAACCGGGCTGTGGTGCTGGGGTCCCCCGTGTGCTGTGCTCGGGAGCCCAGTGAAATGGGCTTCGGAGCCCAGTGTGCTGGGCTGTGGTGCTGGGAAGCCGTGTGGACAGGCTCTGTTGGGGAGAGGGTTTTACAGGCTCTGCTGGACAGCCAGGCGGGCTGTGCTGCGGTGTCCGGGGCTGCTGGGCAGCCGTGTGGACAGGCTCTGCTGGGGAGCGGTGTGAACAGGCCATGATGGAGAGCCAGGCCGGATGTGGTGCTGGTGGCCCCCGTGTGCTGTGCTGTGGAGCCCGGTTAGCTGGGCTGGGGAGCCCAGTGTACATGGCTGTGCTGCTGGGGAGCCGAATGGACAGTGTCTGCTGGGGAAAGGTTTGAACAGGCTCAGATTTAGAGCCAGGTGGGCTGTGGTGCTGGTGGGCCCCGTGAGCTGGGCTGGGGAGCCCGGTGTTCTGGGCTGTGCTGCTGTGGAGCCGTGTGGACCGGCTCTGCTTGGGAGTGGTTTGAACTGGCTCTGCTGGAGAGCCATGTGGGCCGTGGTGTTGGGGGCCCCCGTGTGCTGTGCTGGGAAACCCGGTGTGCTGTTCTGTGCTGCTGGGGAGCGGTGTGAACAGGCTCTGCTGGAGAGCCAGGCGGGCTGTGCTGCAGTGTGCTGGGCTGTGCTGCTGGGGAGCCGTGTAGACAGGCTCTGCTGGGGAGCGGTGTGAACAGGCTCTGATTGAGAGCCAGGCGGGCTGTGGTGCTGGGGGCCCCCGTGTGCTGTGCTGGGGGGCCCGGTGAACTGGGCTTGGGAGCCCGGTGTACTGGGCTGTGGTGATGGGGAGCCGTGTGGACAGGCTCTGCTGGGGAGTGGTTTGAACAGGATCTGCTGCAGAGCCAGGCGGGCTGTGGTTCTGGGGGGCCCCGTGTGCTGTGCTGGGGAGCCCGTTGAGCTTGGCTGGGGAGCCCGGTGGGCTGGGCTGTGGTGCTGGCGAGCCGTGTGGACAGGCTCTGCTGGGGAGCGGAGTGAACAGGCTCTGATGGAGAGCCAGGCGGGCTGTGGTGCTTGGAAGCCCCGTGAGCTGTGCTGGGGAGCCCGGTGAGCTGGGCAGTGCTGCTGGTGAGCCGAGTGGACAGGCTCTGCTGGAGAGCCTTGCGGGCTGTGGTGCTGGGGGCCCCCGTGTGCTGTGCTGTGGAGCCCCCTGAGCTGGGCAGTGCTGCTGGGGAGCCGTGCATACTGACTCTTCTGGGGAGCTGTGTGAACAGGCTCTGCTGGAGAGCCAGCCAGGCTGTGGTGCTGGGGGCCCCCGTGTGCTGTGCTGGGGAGCCCGGCGTGCTGGGCTGTGCTGCTGTGAGATCGGCTTGGCAGGCCGGTGTGCTGGGCTGTGGTGCTGGGGAGCCCTGTGGACAGGCTCTGCTGGGGAGAGGTGTGAACAGGCTCTGCTGGAGAGCCAGGCGGCCTGTGGTTCTGGGGGCCCCCGTGTCCAGTGCTGGGGAGCCCGGTGTGCTGGGATGTGGTGCTGGGGAGCCGTGTAGACATGCTCTGCTGGGGAGCGGAGTGAACAGGCTCTGCTGGGGAGCGGTGTGAACAGTCTCTGATGGAGAGCCAGGCCAGCTGTGGTGCTGGGGGCCCCCGTGTGCTGTGCTGGGGAGCCCTGTTAGCTGGGTTGGAGGCCCGGTGTTCAGGGCTGTGCTGCTGGGGAGCCGTGTGGACAGGCTCTACTGGGGAGCGGTGTGAACATGCTCTGATGGAGCGCCAGGCGGGCTGTGTTGCTTGGGGGCCCAGTGTGCTGTGCTGGGGAGCCCGGTGAGCTGTGCTGGGGGCCCCCGTGTGCTGTGCTTGGGAGTCCGGTGAGCAGGGCTGGGGAGCCCGGTGTGCTGGGCTGTGGTGCTGGGGGCCCCCGTGTGCTGTGCTGCGGAGCCAGGTGTGCAGGGCTGTGCTGCTGGGGAGCCGGATGGACAGTCTCTGCTGGGGAAATGGTTTGAACAGGCTCTGATGGAGAGCCAGGCAGGCTGTGGTGTTGGGGGCCCCCGTGTGCTTTGCTGGGGAGCCTGGTGAGCTTGGCTGGGGAGCCCGGTGTGCTGGGCTGTGCTGCTCGGTAATCCTGTAGACAGGCTCTGCTGGGGAGCGGTGTGAACAGGCTCTGATGGAGAGCCAGGCGGGCTGTGGAGCTGGGGGCCCCCATGTGCTGTGCTGGGGAGCCTGGTGTGCAGGGCTGTGCTGCTGGGGAGCCGTATGGACAGTCTCTGCTGGGGAATGGTTTGAACAGGCACTGATGGAGAGCCAGGCGGGCTGTGGTGCTGGGGGCCCCCGTGTGCTGTGCTGGGGAGCCCGGTGAGCTGGGCTGGGGAGCCCGGTGTGCTGGGCTGTGGTGCTGGGTGGCCCCGTGTGCTGTGCTGCGGAGCCCGGTGAGATCGGCTGTGGAGCCTGGTGTGCTGGGCTGTTCTGCTGGGGAGCCATGTGGACAGGCTCTGCTGGGGAGCGGTGTGAACAGGCTCTGATGGAGAGCCAGGCGGGCTGTGGTGCTGGGGGCCCCCGTGTGCTGTGCTGGGGGGCCCGGTGAGCTGGGCTGGGGATCCCGGTGTGCTGTGCTGTGGTGCTGGGGAGCCTTGTAGACAGGCTTTGCTTGGGAGTGGTGTGAACAGACTCTGTTGGAGAGCCAGGCGGGCTGTGCTGCAGTGTGCGGGGCTGCTGGGGAGTCGTGTAGACAGGCTCTGCTGGGGAGCGGTTTGAACAGGCTCTGATTGAGAGCCAGGCGGGCTGTGGTGCTGTTGGCCCCCTTGTGCTGTGCTGGGGAGCCCGGTCAGCTTGGCTGGGGAGCCCGGTGTGCTGGGCTGTGGTGCTGGGGAGCCGTGTGGACAGGCTCTGCTGGAGAGCCAGGCCGGCTGTGGTGCTGGGGGGCCCCGTGTGCTGTGCTGGGGAGCCCGGTGTGATGGGCTGTGGTGCTGGGGAGCCGTGTAGACGGGCTCTATTGGGGAGCTGTATGAACAGGCTCTGATGGAGAGCAAGGCGGGCTGTGGTGCTGGGGGGCCCCGTGTGCTGTGCTGGAGAGCCAGGTGAGCTGGGCTGGGGAGCCCGGTTAGCTGGCCTGTGGTGCTGGGGAGCCGTGTAGAAAGGCTCTGTTGCGGAGCGGTGTGAACAGGCTCTGATGGAGAGCCAGGCGGGCTGTGGTGCTGGGGGCCCCCGTGTGCTGTGCTGGGGAGCCCTGTGAGCTGGGCTGAGGAGCCCGGTGTGCTTGGCTGGGGAGCCCGGTTTGCTGGGCTGTGGTGCTGGGGAGCCGTGTGGACAGGCTCTTCTGGCGAGTGGTTTGAACAGGCTCTGGTTTGGATCGGAGTGAACAGGCTCTGATGGAGAGCCAGGCGGGATGTTGTGCTGGGAAGCCCCGTGTGCTGTGCTGGGGGGCCCCGTGTGCTGTGCTGCGGAGACCGGTGAGTTCGGCTGTGGAACCTGGTGTGCTGGGCTGTGCTGCTGGGGAGCCGTGGGGACAGGCTCTGCTGGGGAGCCTTGTGAAGAGGCTCTGCTGGAAAGCCAGGTGGGCTGAGGTGCTGGGGGGCCCCGTGGTCTGTGCTGGGGAGCCCGGTGAGCTGGGCTTGGGAGCCCGGTGTGCTGGGCTGTGGTGCTTGGGAGCCGTGTAGAGAGGCTGTTCTGGGGAGCGGTGTGAACAGGCTCTGATAGAGAGCCAGGCGGGCTTTGGTGCTGGGGGGCCCCGTGTGCTGTGCTGGGGAGCCCGGTGAGCTGGGCTGGGAAGCCCGGTGTGCTGGGACGTGCTGCTGGGGAGCCGTGTGGACAGGCTCTGCTGGGGAGCGGTTTGAACAGGTTCTGCTGGAGAGCCAGGCGGGCTGTGGTGCTGGGGGGCCCCGTGTGCTGTGCTGGGGGCCCCCGTGTTCTGTACTGGGGATCCCGATGTGCTGGGCTGTGCTGCTGGGGAGCCGTGTGGACAGGCTCTGCTGGGGAGAGGGTTGAACAGGCTCTGATGGAGAGCAAGGCGGGCTGTGGTGCTGGGGGGCCCCTTGTGCTGTGCTCTCGGAGCCCGGTGAGCGGGGCTGGGGAGCCCGGTGTGCTGGGCTGTGCTGCTGGGGAGCCGTGTGGACAGGCTCAGCTAGGTAGTGGTTTCAAAAGGATCTGCTGGAGAGCCAGGCGGGCTGTGGTGCTGGGGGCCCCCGTGTGCTGTGTTGGGGAACCCGGTGTGTTGGGCTGGGGAAGCCAGTGTGCTGGGCTGTGCTGCTGGGGAGCCGTGCAGACAGGCTCTGCTGGGGAGCGGTGTGAAGAGGCTCTG
>JAMOIN010002036.1:0-22053 GCA_024666655.1 Dascyllus trimaculatus
TTAGTAAACATCTGGCCCGCTGTATAGCTCGCTGAGTTGGGGCGCTGCCATGTGGGCGCAGGTCGCCAGCAGCGGTCGTGAGTTCGAGTCCGGCTCACGGCCCTTTGCTGCATGTCTTTCTCTCTCCTCTGTACCCCCTTTCACCCTGTCTCTTTCCCGCTATCAATAAAAAGGAAAAAACAAGGCAAAATCAAGCAAACCAAAACTAAGTAAAGCAGCACTAGGCCAAACAATAGTATGTACAGGAATAAAACAGACAAAGTGAAGCAAAGTGGGCAGAGCTATGCAGAGCTAAGCAAAATTAAACAAAACACAGCAAATCAAGGCTAAGATACATGCAATGCAGCAGCACAGACAAAAAGACATGCAATACAATAAGGCAGACAAAAACCGCTGTTAAACACGACGAGACAAAGCAGAACAAAACAAGCCAAAGCAGCAGAGTGAAGCCATGCAAAGCGAAGCAGCAGAGGTTCTCACCATGAAGCAGCACTTCCAGTTACACAGCACCTGTTAAATACACCTAAATTAATACACAGAAAAAGTAAATAAAACTAAGTCGCATGCGGCTCACATACCATTTAGCTTTCTTCAGCTGTCAAATGAGGGAGAGGGAAGGAGCTCATGTTCATGGAGCAGCGGCAGCAGAGAACGCCGAGTTACGGCAGCCACGGGCCAAACACACCGGCACAGGATCTGCAATACATGTGGCTACAAATAAAAGGACACTGATAAGTGACGGAGCAAGTTAGAGAGGTACAACGCCGACAACAAAGTAGCTAATGCTACATATCTTGTGTGGACAGCTGCCGACACACAAACACAGAAGCAAGGCGACCAGAATGTTCTTCAATACATGCAAGTAAATTCTGACATTTAAAGTACATTTAATATATGTTAACAGTTAGCAGGGCTACAGAGTGATATGCTCATTCACAGGAAGCCTACAGAAGATAAACTTAGTGGTGACTCAGATCCAGTGTTCTTGAGGGGTGGGTTTTCTGCCACAGAAAAGGGGTCGAAGAAAGAAACCCATGCATGGAGAGATGTCCCAAGATGAGACCGTGACTGACACAGAAACATAGTTTAGAACTGATGCCCACAATCGAATCATGGATACAGTCACTGAGAGCATGCAGCGGTGATTCCTCAAAAATGGCACCTTGTATGCTGATTTGCCTCTTCTGGACCCAAAAAACTTCAGCCAGGTAACACCATATACTAGTGGTTTCCCAGAGACAGCAATCCAAGATCTGAGCAAATGTTTTCTACCATTCAATGACAGGGCAACAGTCACCAATTTACAGAGGGAACTCCTCAGTCTGGTAGGACAGTGGGATAAATTGAAGACCTCTATATTTGAGGAATACACAACTAAGACAACAAAAGAGGTTGGGCCAGAGGGTGCTGAACATGAGGTGGAGATGATGAATAAAAAGTGCTCATCTTGTAAGGACTGCCCATTGTGTTGCTACCGTGTGCTGAGGTAGTACAACCTACTGACAGATGTATACCACATACAAGTTCCTTCTTACTCTGTCAGTCACACGGGTAGCACACGAGTGAAGCTTTTCAACGCTGAAATTCATCAAGGACAGGCTCAGAAGTATTCTCTCTCAGCAGCACCTGGAGGCATTTATGCTCATGGCCACTCAACTGGACATTCTTAACATACTGGATAGTGAGGAGGTCATAGATGGTGTGGCAGAGAAAGGTGAGCTGCTGCAGAGATTACTTCTTCAGTAAGGTGATGATGATATGTTCACTATTATGTTATGATTATTATTAGTGTGACTTGCATTTTCACCAGTCTTCACACTATTAATCAACTATTGCCAACCAACTATTTTATCAAACATAAACAAGATTACATGTTGGTTATAATCAAGGCCTCAGGTTAAAGAATGTCATCTACAGAATTCCTGGGATGCTTTTTTGCCACAGTTCGCACCTGCCAGGGTGTCAACAGTGGATGAACTGGTGAGACTGGGACAACAATTGGAAAAGGACAGAGTGAGTCAGTCTCAATATGGTAAAAAAAACAAGTTGTAAAGCAAGAGGAAAAACAGAAAGTGGATGTGTTGGTTAACAATTCACCCCCACCAAAAAACAATATCCCCCTGTGATTTACTGCTGGAGATGCAAGGGCAGTCATGTTCCATATTCATGCCCAAATTTTAATCAATCTAAGAAAGATAGGCAAGTGTACAACTCCCACTCTCAGCAACTAACGTACCACTCCCACTCCAAGCCACCCCATTCAAAACCCTTCCAATCTGTAGGTGAACAGAGTCAATCATCAGTAAACAACTTGACCCATACAATACAGTCACCAAGATGTATTACCTCACATTCCTTTGTTCAGTTCACTGCTATATCACAGCAGTTGAAGGTACCACTAACTGTAAGGACCCGGAGGGGCAAGGCTGTTGTGGATACATGTTCAACATATACTCTTCTCAGTGAACATGTGTGGAACATTATCAAGACACCAAATGATACACTTACCCCATGGACTGAAGACCCCCTCTATCTGGCAGATGGGGAACCCAGGAAGCCCCTTGGTCGGGTGGAACTGCAATTGAACATACAGAATAAAATCTGGCTGGTGTCTATAGTGATACTTGACTCCAAAATCATGGCATTCCCTGCGCTGCTGGGTTTAGACTTGGTGTTCTTTACAGGCATGCAGCTTGATGTTGTGGACAGAGCATATTGGTTCCGTGGAAATGAGGACCAGAAATTTTCATTCTGTGCAGAGTCCCCTCTACTAGGGGAGGGGGAGACTAGCAACTATGCTGCTTTCTTTTCTGAGGAAGCTCCATCGGTGATTGCACTCTTGCCTACACAGACTACCCTTTGAAGACATGGACTTAATCCTGAAGGCAATCCAGGAGTCTCACTCGCACAAAGACATAAAACCATTATTAAACAAAATGCTATGCAACAGTACTGATGTATGTACAACAAAGGTTGGTTGCATGGAGCTAATGAAACATCAGATCTTTCTTACCAATCCACTGCCCATTCGACAGAAGTCATATCGGCTCTCTCCTCCTAAGCAGAAGGTGATGAAAGAACTTACTGAGGACATGGTCATCTTGGGAGACACAAAACTTACAGAAGACTACAACATCTGGTGTACTGGCCAAAGATAAGTTGGGACATCTGACGCGTTCAGAACTGTCAAGTATGTCAACGGTGCAAACCTGAAAACAAAAATTGGCAGGAAAACTCAAGCAAACTGCAGTATGCATGGTATAAAACTGATGTGTCCCTTTCCCAAGAACGCTAAACAAAATGTCTATCTACTGGTTCTGGGCATCGGGTGTGATGTCAGTGTGTGATGTCAGGGTGCGGTGTCACAGCGTGGTGTCAGGGTGCTTGTGTGATGTCAGGGCGTGGTGTCAGAGCATGGTGTCAGGGTGCTTATGTGATGTCATTGTGTGATGTCAGTATGTGATGTGGGGGCGGGGTGTCAGGGTGCTGGTGTGATGTCAGGGTACGGAGTGAGGGCACGGTGTCAGGGCGATTGTGTGATGTCAGGTTGTGATGTCAGTGTGTCCTGTCAGGGCATGGTGTCAGGGTGCTTGTGTGATGTCATTATGTGATGTCACATGATGTCAGTGTGTGACGTCAGGGCGTGGTGTCAGGGTGCTGGTGTGATGTCAGGGTGCGGTGTGAGGGTGCTTGTGTGACGTGAGTGTGTGGTGTCAGGGCACGGTGTCAGGGTACTTGTGTGATTTCAGTGTGTGATGTCAGTGTGTGATGTCACTGTGTGATGTCAGGGTGTGTCTGTGATGTCAGGGTGTGGTGTCAGGGCGCGGTGTAAGGGCGCTTGTGTGATGACAGTGTGTGATGACAGTGTATGGTGTCAGGGCGTGGTGTCAGGGCGCTGGTGTGATGTCAGGGTGTGTGTAATGTCAGCTCTGATTGGCTGTCAGAGTCAACCTGCAGGTAGGGGTTCCACTGTTGATGGCAACAGGATAAACGGTTCCTCCGATCTCAAAGCTTCCCATCTTGAACATCTTGACGGACGTGTTGTTGATGCAGGTTCCTGTTGGAGGAGGAAGTCAGTAAACCATAGACCATCTTCATCATCCTCATCGTCTCATCGTCATCAGTGTGTGATGTCAGAGTTTCATGTCAGCGTGTCGTTTCAGGGCGTGGTGTCAGGGCGTGGCATCAGGGCGTGGCGTGATGTCAGGGCGTGTCGTGATGTCAGGGCGCTGGTGTGATGTCAGGGTGTGTGTAATGTCAGCTCTGATTGGCTGTCAGAGTCTACCTGAAGGTAGGGGTTCCACTGTTGATGGCAACAGGATAAACGGTTCCTCCGATGTCAAAGCTTCCCATCTTGAACATCTTGACGGACGTGTTGTTGATGCAGCTTCCTGTTGGAGGAGGAAGTCAGTAAACCATAGACCATCTTCATCATCCTCATCGTCTCATCGTCATCAGTGTGTTATGTCAGAGTTTCATGTCAGCGTGTCATTTCAGGGCGTGGTGTCAGGGCGTTGCATCAGGGCGTGTCGTGATGTCAGAGCGTGTCGTGATGTCAGGGCGTGGCGTGATGTCAGGGCGTGGCGTGATGTCAGGGTGTGGTGTCAGGGCGCTTGTGCGGTATGAGGGCGTGGTGTCAGGGCGCTGGTGTGATGTCAGGGTGTGTGTAATGTCAGCTCTGATTGGCTGTCAGAGTCTACCTGCAGGTAGGGGCTCCACTGTTGATGGCAACAGGATAAACGGTTCCTCCGATCTCAAAGCTTCCCATCTTGAACATCTTGACGGACGTGTTGTTGATGCAGGTTCCTGTTGGAGGAGGAAGTCAGTAAACCATAGACCATCTTCATCATCCTCATCGTCATCAGTGTGTGATGTCAGAGTTTGTCATGTCAGGGTGTGATGTCAGGGTGTGATGTCACTGTGTGATGTAAGGGTGTGTGTGATGTCAGGGTGTGGTTTCAGGGCGTGGTGTCAGGGCGCAGTGTCAGGGTGCTTGTGTGATGTCAGTGTGTGATGTCAGGGCTTGGTGTCAGGGCGTGGTGTCAAGGCGTGGTGTTAGGGTGCTTGTGTGATGTAAGGGTGTGTGTGATGTCAGGGTGTGGTTTCAGGGCGTGGTGTCAGGGCGCAGTGTCAGGGTGCTTGTGTGATGTCAGTGTGTGATGTCAGGGCTTGGTGTCAGGGCGTGGTGTCAAGGCGTGGTGTTAGGGTGCTTGTGTGATGTAAGGGTGTGTGTGATGTCAGGGTGTGGTTTCAGGGCGTGGTGTCAGGGCGCGGTGTCAGGGTGCTTGTGTGATGTCAGTGTGTGATGTCAGGGCTTGGTGTCAGGGCACTTGTGTGGTGTCAGGGCGTGGTGTCAAGGCGTGGTGTTAGGGTGCTTGTGTGATGTCAGTGTGTGTGATGTCAGGGCGTGGTGTCAAGGTGCTACTGTGATGTCAGTGTGTGCGGTGTGAGGGCGTGGTGTCAGGGCGTTGTGTCAGGGCGTGATGTCAGGGTGTGATGTCACTGTGTGATGTCACAGTGTGATGTCAGGGCGTGTGTGTGATGTCAGGGTGTGTGTGATGTCAGTGTATGGTGTCAGGGCGTGGAATCAGGGCGTGTCGTAATGTCAGAGCGTGGCGTGATGTCAGGGCGTGGTGTCAGGGCGCTGGTGTGATGTCAGGGTGTGTGTAATGTCAGCTCTGATTGGCTGTCAGAGTCTACCTGCAGGTAGGGGCTCCACTGTTGATGGCAACAGGATAAACGGTTCCTCCGATCTCAAAGCTTCCCATCTTGGACATCTTGACGGATGTGTTGTTGATGCAGGTTCCTGTTGGAGGAGGAAGTCAGTAAACCATAGACCATCTTCATCATCCTCATCGTCTCATCGTCATCAGTGTGTGATGTCAGAGTTTCATGCCAGCGTGTCGTTTCAGGGCGTGGTGTCAGGGCGTGGCATCAGGGCGTGTCGTGATGTCAGGGCGTGTCGTGACGTCAGGGAGTGTCGTGAAGTCAGGGCGCTGGTGTGATGTCAGGGTGTGTGTAATGTCAGCTCTGATTGGCTGTCAGAGTCTACCTGCAGGTAGGGGTTCCACTGGTGATGGCGACAGGATAAACGGTTCCTCCGATCTCAAAGCTTCCCATCTTGAACATCTTGACGGACGTGTTGTTGATGCAGGTTCCTGTTGGAGGAGGAAGTCAGTAAACCATAGACCATCTTCATCATCCTCATCGTCTCATCGTCATCAGTGTGTGATGTCAGAGTTTCATGCCAGCGTGTCGTTTCAGGGCGTGGTGTCAGGGCGTGGCATCAGGGCGTGTCGTGATGTCAGGGCGTGCGTGATGTCAGTGGATGTCAGGGCATGGCGTGATGTCAGGGCGTGGCGTGATGTCGTGGCCGTGGCGTGATGTCAGGGTGTGGTGTCAGGGCGCTTGTGCGGTATGAGGGCGTGTGTCAGGGCGCTGGTGTGATGTCAGGGTGTGTGTAATGTCAGCTCTGATTGGCTGTCAGAGTCTACCTGCAGGTAGGGGCTCCACTGTTGATGGCAACAGGATAAACGGTTCCTCCGATCTCAAAGCTTCCCATCTTGAACATCTTGACGGACGTGTTGTTGATGCAGGTTCCTGTTGGAGGAGGAAGTCAGTAAACCATAGACCATCTTCATCATCCTCATCGTCATCATCAGTGTGTGATGTCAGAGTTTCATGTCAGCGTGTCGTTTCAGGGCGTGGTGTCAGGGCGTGTCAGCAGGGCGTGATGTCAGGGCGTGTCGTGATGTCAGGGCGTGGCGTGATGTCAGGGCGTGGCGTGATGTCAGGGTGTGGTGTCAGGGCGCTTGTGCGGTATGAGGGCGTGGTTCAGGGCGCTGGTGTGATGTCAGGGTGTGTGTAATGTCAGCTCTGATTGGCTGTCAGAGTCTACCTGCAGGTAGGGGCTCCACTGTTGATGGCAACAGGATAAACGGTTCCTCCGATCTCAAAGCTTCCCATCTTGGACATCTTGACGGACGTGTTGTTGATGCAGGTTCCTGTTGGAGGAGGAAGTCAGTAAACCATAGACCATCTTCATCATCCTCATCGTCTCATCGTCATCAGTGTGTGATGTCACAGTTTCATGTCAGCGTGTCATTTCAGGGCGTGGTGTCAGGGCGTGGCATCAGGGCGTGTCGTGATGTCAGGGCGTGTCGTGATGTCAGGCCGTGGCGTGATGTCAGGGCATGGTGTCAGGGCGCTGGTGTGATGTCAGGGCGTGGCGTGATGTCAGGCCGTGGCGTGATGTCAGGGTGTGGTGTCAGGGCGCTTGTGCGGTATGAGGGCGTGGTGTCAGGGCGCTGGTGTGATGTCAGGGTGTGTGTAATGTCAGCTCTGATTGGCTGTCAGAGTCTACCTGCAGGTAGGGGCTCCACTGTTGATGGCAACAGGATAAACGGTTCCTCCGATCTCAAAGCTTCCCATCTTGAACATCTTGACGGACGTGTTGTTGATGCAGGTTCCTGTTGGAGGAGGAAGTCAGAAAACCATAGACCATCTTCATCATCCTCATTGTCTCATCGTCATCAGTGTGTGATGTCAGAGTTTCATGTCAGCGTGTCGTTTCAGGGCGTGGTGTCAGGGCGTGGCATAAGGGCGTGTCGTGATGTCAGGGCCTGTCGTGATGTCAGGGCGCTGGTGTGATGTCAGGGTGTGTGTAATGTCAGCTCTGATTGGCTGTCAGAGTCTACCTGCAGGTAGGGGTTCCACTGTTGATGGCGACAGGATAAACGGTTCCTCCGATCTCAAAGCTTCCCATCTTGAACATCTTGACGGACGTGTTGTTGATGCAGGTTCCTGTTGGAGGAGGAAGTCAGTAAACCATAGACCATCTTCATCATCCTCATCGTCTCATCGTCATCAGTGTGTGATGTCAGAGTTTCAAGTCAGCGTGTCGTTTCAGGGCGTGGTGTCAGGGCGTGGCATCAGGGCTTGTCGTGATGTCAGGGCGTGTCGTGATGTCAGGGCGTGGCGTGATGTCAGGGCATGGTGTCAGGGCGCTGGTGTGATGTCAGGGCGTGGCGTGATGTCAGGCCGTGGCGTGATGTCAGGGTGTGGTGTCAGGGCGCTTGTGCGGTATGAGGGCGTGGTGTCAGGGCGCTGGTGTGATGTCAGGGTGTGTGTAATGTCAGCTCTGATTGGCTGTCAGAGTCTACCTGCAGGTAGGGGCTCCACTGTTGATGGCAACAGGATAAACGGTTCCTCCGATCTCAAAGCTTCCCATCTTGAACATCTTGACGGACGTGTTGTTGATGCAGGTTCCTGTTGGAGGAGGAAGTCAGTAAACCATAGACCATCTTCATCATCCTCATCGTCATCAGTGTGTGATGTCAGAGTTTGTCATGTCAGGGTGTGATGTCAGGGTGTGATGTCACTGTGTGATGTAAGGGTGTGTGTGATGTCAGGGTGTGGTTTCAGGGCGTGGTGTCAGGGCGCAGTGTCAGGGTGCTTGTGTGATGTCAGTGTGTGATGTCAGGGCTTGGTGTCAGGGCGTGGTGTCAAGGCGTGGTGATAGGGTGCTTGTGTGATGTAAGGGTGTGTGTGATGTCAGGGTGTGGTTTCAGGGCGTGGTGTCAGGGCGCAGTGTCAGGGTGCTTGTGTGATGTCAGTGTGTGATGTCAGGGCTTGGTGTCAGGGCGTGGTGTCAAGGCGTGGTGATAGGGTGCTTGTGTGATGTAAGGGTGTGTGTGATGTCAGGGTGTGGTTTCAGGGCGTGGTGTCAGGGCGCGGTGTCAGGGTGCTTGTGTGATGTCAGTGTGTGATGTCAGGGCTTGGTGTCAGGGCACTTGTGTGGTGTCAGGGCGTGGTGTCAAGGCGTGGGGTTAGGGTGCTTGTGTGATGTCAGTGTGTGTGATGTCAGGGCGTGGTGTCAAGGTGCTACTGTGATGTCAGTGTGTGTGGTGTGAGGGCGTGGTGTCAGGGCGTTGTGTCAGGGCGTGATGTCAGGGTGTGATGTCACTGTGTGATGTCACAGTGTGATGTCAGGGAGTGTGTGTGATGTCAGGGTGTGTGTGATGTCAGTGTATGGTGTCAGGGCGTGGCATCAGGGCGTGTCGTGATGTCAGGGCGTGGCGTGATGTCAGGGTGTGTGCAATGTCAGCTCTGATTGGCTGTCAGAGTCTACCTGCAGGTAGGGGTTCCACTGTTGATGGCGACAGGATAAACGGTTCCTCCGATCTTAAAGCTTCCCATCTTGAACATCTTGACGGACGTGTTGTTGATGCAGGTTCCTGTTGGAGGAGGAAGTCAGTAAACCATAGACAATCTTCATCATCCTCATCGTCTCATCGTCATCAGTGTGTGATGTCAGAGTTTCATGTCAGCGTGTCGTTTCAGGGCGTGGTGTCAGGGCGTGGCATAAGGGCGTGTCGTGATGTCAGGGCGTGTCGTGATGTCAGGGCGCTGGTGTGATGTCAGGGTGTGTGTAACGTCAGCTCTGATTGGCTGTCAGAGTCGACCTGCAGGTAGGGGTTCCACTGTTGATGGCGACAGGATAAACGGTTCCTCCGATCTCAAAGCTTCCCATCTTGAACATCTTGACGGACGTGTTGTTGATGCAGGTTCCTGTTGGAGGAGGAAGTCAGTAAACCATAGACCATCTTCATCATCCTCATCGTCTCATCGTCATCAGTGTGTGATGTCAGAGTTTCATGCCAGCGTGTCGTTTCAGGACGTGGTGTCAGGGCGTGGCATCAGGGCGTGTCGTGATGTCAGGGCGTGGCGTGATGTCAGGGCATGGCGTGATGTCAGGGCATGGCGTGATGTCAGAGCGTGGCGTGATGTCAGGGTGTGTGTGATGTCAGCTCTGATTGGCTGTCAGAGTCTACCTGCAGGTAGGGGCTCCACTGTTGATGGAAACAGGATAAACGGTTCCTCCGATCTCAAAGCTTCCCATCTTGAACATCTTGACGGACGTGTTGTTGATGCAAGTTCCTGTTGGAGGAGGAAGTCAGTAAACCATAGACCATCTTCATCATCCTCATCGTCATCAGTGTGTGATGTCAGAGTTTCAAGTCAGCGTGTCGTTTCAGGGCGTGGTGTCAGGGCGTGGCATCAGGGCTTGTCGTGATGTCAGGGCGTGTCGTGATGTCAGGGCGTGGCGTGATGTCAGTGCATGGTGTCAGGGCGCTGGTGTGATGTCAGGGCGTGGCGTGATGTCAGGCCGTGGCGTGATGTCAGGGTGTGGTGTCAGGGCGCTTGTGCGGTATGAGGGCGTGGTGTCAGGGCGCTGGTGTGATGTCAGGGTGTGTGTAATGTCAGCTCCGATTGGCTGTCAGAGTCTACCTGCAGGTAGGGGCTCCACTGTTGATGGCAACAGGATAAACGGTTCCTCCGATCTCAAAGCTTCCCATCTTGAACATCTTGACGGACGTGTTGTTGATGCAGGTTCCTGTTGGAGGAGGAAGTCAGTAAACCATAGACCATCTTCATCATCCTCATCGTCATCAGTGTGTGATGTCAGAGTTTCATGTCAGCGTGTCGTTTCAGGGCGTGGTGTCAGGGCGTGGCATCAGGGCTTGTCGTGATGTCAGGGCGTGTTGTGATGTCAGGGCGTGGCGTGATGTCAGGGCATGGTGTGATGTCAGGGCGTGGCGTGATGTCAGGGTGTGGTGTCAGGGCGCTTGTGCGGTCTGAGGACGTGGTGTCAGGGCGCTGGTGTGATGTCAGGGTGTGTGTAATGTCAGCTCTGATTGGCTGTCAGAGTCTACCTGCAGGTAGGGGCTCCACTGTTGATGGCAACAGGATAAACGGTTCCTCCGATCTCAAAGCTTCCCATCTTGAACATCTTGACGGACGTGTTGTTGATGCAGGTTCCTGTTGGAGGAGGAAGTCAGTAAACCATAGACCATCTTCATCATCCTCATCGTCTCATCGTCATCAGTGTGTGATGTCAGAGTTTCATGCCAGCTTGTCGTTTCAGGACGTGGTGTCAGGGCGTGGCATCAGGGCGTGTCGTGATGTCATGGCGTGGCGTGATGTCAGGGCATGGCGTGATGTCAGGGCATGGCGTGATGTCAGGGCATGGCGTGATGTCAGGGTGTGTGTGATGTCAGCTCTGATTGGCTGTCAGAGTCTACCTGCAGGTAGGGGCTCCACTGTTGATGGCAACAGGATAAACGGTTCCTCCGATCTCAAAGCTTCCCATCTTGAACATCTTGACGGACGTGTTGTTGATGCAGGTTCCTGTTGGAGGAGGAAGTCAGTAAACCATAGACCATCTTCATCATCCTCATCGTCTCATCGTCATCAGTGTGTGATGTCAGAGTTTCATGTCAGCGTGTCATTTCAGGGCGTGGTGTCAGGGCGTGGCATCAGGGCGTGTCGTGATGTCAGGGCATGTCGTGATGTCAGGGCATGTCGTGATGTCAGGGCGTGTCGTGATGTCAGGGCGTGGCGTGATGTCAGGGCGTGGTGTGAGGGCGCTGGTGTGATGTCAGGGTGTGTGTAATGTCAGCTCTGATTGGCTGTCAGAGTCTACCTGCAGGTAGGGGTTCCACTGTTGATGGCAACAGGATAAACGGTTCCTCCGATCTCAAAGCTTCCCATCTTGAACATCTTGACGGACGTGTTGTTGATGCAGGTTCCTGTTGGAGGAGGAAGTCAGTAAACCATAGACCATCTTCATCATCCTCATCGTCATCAGTGTGTGATGTCAGAGTTTGTCATGTCAGGGTGTGATGTCAGGGTGTGATGTCACTGTGTGATGTAAGGGTGTGTGTGATGTCAGGGTGTGGTTTCAGGGCGTGGTGTCAGGGCGCAGTGTCAGGGTGCTTGTGTGATGTCAGTGTGTGATGTCAGGGCTTGGTGTCAGGGCGTGGTGTCAAGGCGTGGTGATAGGGTGCTTGTGTGATGTAAGGGTGTGTGTGATGTCAGGGTGTGGTTTCAGGGCGTGGTGTCAGGGCGCAGTGTCAGGGTGCTTGTGTGATGTCAGTGTGTGATGTCAGGGCTTGGTGTCAGGGCGTGGTGTCAAGGCGTGGTGATAGGGTGCTTGTGTGATGTAAGGGTGTGTGTGATGTCAGGGTGTGGTTTCAGGGCGTGGTGTCAGGGCGCGGTGTCAGGGTGCTTGTGTGATGTCAGTGTGTGATGTCAGGGCTTGGTGTCAGGGCACTTGTGTGGTGTCAGGGCGTGGTGTCAAGGCGTGGTGTTAGGGTGCTTGTGTGATGTCAGTGTGTGTGATGTCAGGGCGTGGTGTCAAGGTGCTACTGTGATGTCAGTGTGTGTGGTGTGAGGGCGTGGTGTCAGGGCGTTGTGTCAGGGCGTGATGTCAGGGTGTGATGTCACTGTGTGATGTCACAGTGTGATGTCAGGGAGTGTGTGTGATGTCAGGGTGTGTGTGATGTCAGTGTATGGTGTCAGGGCGTGGCATCAGGGCGTGTCGTGATGTCAGGGCGTGGCGTGATGTCAGGGTGTGTGCAATGTCAGCTCTGATTGGCTGTCAGAGTCTACCTGCAGGTAGGGGTTCCACTGTTGATGGCGACAGGATAAACGGTTCCTCCGATCTTAAAGCTTCCCATCTTGAACATCTTGACGGACGTGTTGTTGATGCAGGTTCCTGTTGGAGGAGGAAGTCAGTAAACCATAGACAATCTTCATCATCCTCATCGTCTCATCGTCATCAGTGTGTGATGTCAGAGTTTCATGTCAGCGTGTCGTTTCAGGGCGTGGTGTCAGGGCGTGGCATAAGGGCGTGTCGTGATGTCAGGGCGTGTCGTGATGTCAGGGCGCTGGTGTGATGTCAGGGTGTGTGTAACGTCAGCTCTGATTGGCTGTCAGAGTCGACCTGCAGGTAGGGGTTCCACTGTTGATGGCGACAGGATAAACGGTTCCTCCGATCTCAAAGCTTCCCATCTTGAACATCTTGACGGACGTGTTGTTGATGCAGGTTCCTGTTGGAGGAGGAAGTCAGTAAACCATAGACCATCTTCATCATCCTCATCGTCTCATCGTCATCAGTGTGTGATGTCAGAGTTTCATGCCAGCGTGTCGTTTCAGGACGTGGTGTCAGGGCGTGGCATCAGGGCGTGTCGTGATGTCAGGGCGTGGCGTGATGTCAGGGCATGGCGTGATGTCAGGGCATGGCGTGATGTCAGAGCGTGGCGTGATGTCAGGGTGTGTGTGATGTCAGCTCTGATTGGCTGTCAGAGTCTACCTGCAGGTAGGGGCTCCACTGTTGATGGAAACAGGATAAACGGTTCCTCCGATCTCAAAGCTTCCCATCTTGAACATCTTGACGGACGTGTTGTTGATGCAAGTTCCTGTTGGAGGAGGAAGTCAGTAAACCATAGACCATCTTCATCATCCTCATCGTCATCAGTGTGTGATGTCAGAGTTTCAAGTCAGCGTGTCGTTTCAGGGCGTGGTGTCAGGGCGTGGCATCAGGGCTTGTCGTGATGTCAGGGCGTGTCGTGATGTCAGGGCGTGGCGTGATGTCAGGGCATGGTGTCAGGGCGCTGGTGTGATGTCAGGGCGTGGCGTGATGTCAGGGTGTCGTGTCAGAGCGCTTGTGCGGTATAGGGCGTGGTGTCAGGGCGCTGGTGTGATGTCAGGGTGTGTGTAATGTCAGCTCTGATTGGCTGTCAGAGTCTACCTGCAGGTAGGGGCTCCACTGTTGATGGCAACAGGATAAACGGTTCCTCCGATCTGAAAGCTTCCCATCTTGAACATCTTGACGGACGTGTTGTTGATGCAGGTTCCTGTTGGAGGAGGAAGTCAGTAAACCATAGACCATCTTCATCATCCTCATCGTCATCAGTGTGTGATGTCAGAGTTTCATGTCAGCGTGTCGTTTCAGGGCGTGGTGTCAGGGCGTGGCATCAGGGCTTGTCGTGATGTCAGGGCGTGTTGTGATGTCAGGGCGTGGCGTGATGTCAGGGCATGGTGTGATGTCAGGGCGTGGCGTGATGTCAGGGTGTGGTGTCAGGGCGCTTGTGCAGTCTGAGGACGTGGTGTCAGGGCGCTGGTGTGATGTCAGGGTGTGTGTAATGTCAGCTCTGATTGGCTGTCAGAGTCTACCTGCAGGTAGGGGCTCCACTGTTGATGGCAACAGGATAAACGGTTCCTCCGATCTCAAAGCTTCCCATCTTGAACATCTTGACGGACGTGTTGTTGATGCAGGTTCCTGTTGGAGGAGGAAGTCAGTAAACCATAGACCATCTTCATCATCCTCATCGTCTCATCGTCATCAGTGTGTGATGTCAGAGTTTCATGCCAGCTTGTCGTTTCAGGACGTGGTGTCAGGGCGTGGCATCAGGGCGTGTCGTGATGTCATGGCGTGGCGTGATGTCAGGGCATGGCGTGATGTCAGGGCATGGCGTGATGTCAGGGCATGGCGTGATGTCAGGGTGTGTGTGATGTCAGCTCTGATTGGCTGTCAGAGTCTACCTGCAGGTAGGGGCTCCACTGTTGATGGCAACAGGATAAACGGTTCCTCCGATCTCACAGCTTCCCATCTTGAACATCTTGACGGACGTGTTGTTGATGCAGGTTCCTGTTGGAGGAGGAAGTCAGTAAACCATAAACCATCTTCATCATCCTCATCATCATCAGTGTGTGATGTCAGAGTTTGATGTCAATGTGTCATTTCAGGGCGTGGTGTTAGGGCGTGGCATCAGGGCGTGTCGTGATGTCAGGGCTTGTCGTGATGTCAGGGCGTGGCGTGATGTCAGGGCGTGGTGTCAGGGCGTGGCGTGATGTCAGGGCGTGTCGTGATGTCAGGGCGTGGCGTGATGTCAGGGCGTGGTGTCAGGGCGCTGGTGTGATGTCAGGGTGTGTGTAACGTCAGCTCTGATTGGCTGTCAGAGTCTACCTGCAGGTAGGGGTTCCACTCTTGATGGCAACAGGATAAACGGTTCCTCCGATCTCAAAGCTTCCCATCTTGAACATCTTGACGGACGTGTTGTTGATGCAGGTTCCTGTTGGAGGAGGAAGTCAGCAAACCATAGACCATCTTCATCATCCTCATCGTCATCAGTGTGTGATGTCAGAGTTTGTCATGTCAGTGTGTGGTGTCAGGGTGTGATGTCACTGTGTGATGTAAGGGCGTGTGTGATGTCAGGGTGTGGTTTCAGGGCGTGGATTCAGGGCGTGGTGTCAGGGCGCGGTGTCAGGGTGCTTGTGTGATGTCAGTGTGTGATGTCAGGGCTTGGTGTCAGGGCACTTGTGTGGTGTCAGGGCGTGGTGTCAAGGCGTGGTGTTAGGGTGCTTGTGTGATGTCAGTGTGTGTGATGTCAGGGCGTGGTGTCAAGGTGCTACTGTGATGTCAGTGTGTGTGGTGTGAGGGCGTGGTGTCAGGGCGTTGTGTCAGGGCGTGATGTCAGGGTGTGATGTCACTGTGTGATGTCACAGTGTGATGTCAGGGAGTGTGTGTGATGTCAGGGTGTGTGTGATGTCAGTGTATGGTGTCAGGGCGTGGCATCAGGGCGTGTCGTGATGTCAGGGCGTGGCGTGATGTCAGGGTGTGTGCAATGTCAGCTCTGATTGGCTGTCAGAGTCTACCTGCAGGTAGGGGTTCCACTGTTGATGGCGACAGGATAAACGGTTCCTCCGATCTTAAAGCTTCCCATCTTGAACATCTTGACGGACGTGTTGTTGATGCAGGTTCCTGTTGGAGGAGGAAGTCAGTAAACCATAGACCATCTTCATCATCCTCATCGTCTCATCGTCATCAGTGTGTGATGTCAGAGTTTCATGCCAGCGTGTCGTTTCAGGATGTGGTGTCAGGGCGTGGCATCAGGGCGTGTCGTGATGTCAGGGCGTGGCGTGATGTCAGGGCATGGCGTGATGTCAGGGCATGGCGTGATGTCAGAGCGTTGCGTGATGTCAGGGTGTGTGTGATGTCAGCTCTGATTGGCTGTCAGAGTCTACCTGCAGGTAGGGGCTCCACTGTTGATGGCAACAGGATAAACAGTTCCTCCGATCTCAAAGCTTCCCATCTTGAACATCTTGACGGACGTGTTGTTGATGCAGGTTCCTGTTGGAGGAGGAAGTCAGTAAACCATAGACCATCTTCATCATCCTCATCGTCTCATCGTCATCAGTGTGTGATGTCAGAGTTTCAAGTCAGCGTGTCGTTTCAGGGCGTGGTGTCAGGGCGTGGCATCAGGGCTTGTCGTGATGTCAGGGCGTGTCGTGATGTCAGGGCGTGGCGTGATGTCAGGGCATGGTGTCAGGGCGCTGGTGTGATGTCAGGGCGTGGCGTGATGTCAGGCCGTGGCGTGATGTCAGGGTGTGGTGTCAGGGCGCTTGTGCGGTATGAGGGCGTGGTGTCAGGGCGCTGGTGTGATGTCAGGGTGTGTGTAATGTCAGCTCTGATTGGCTGTCAGAGTCTACCTGCAGGTAGGGGTTCCACTGTTGATGGCAACAGGATAAACGGTTCCTCCGATCTCAAAGCTTCCCATCTTGAACATCTTGACGGACGTGTTGTTGATGCAGGTTCCTGTTGGAGGAGGAAGTCAGAAAACCATAGACCATCTTCATCATCCTCATTGTCTCATCGTCATCAGTGTGTGATGTCAGAGTTTCATGTCAGCGTGTCGTTTCAGGGCGTGGTGTCAGGGCGTGGCATAAGGGCGTGTCGTGATGTCAGGGCCTGTCGTGATGTCAGGGCGCTGGTGTGATGTCAGGGTGTGTGTAATGTCAGCTCTGATTGGCTGTCAGAGTCTACCTGCAGGTAGGGGTTCCACTGTTGATGGCGACAGGATAAACGGTTCCTCCGATCTCAAAGCTTCCCATCTTGGACATCTTGACGGACGTGTTGTTGATGCAGGTTCCTGTTGGAGGAGGAAGTCAGTAAACCATAGACCATCTTCATCATCCTCATCGTCTCATCGTCATCAGTGTGTGATGTCAGAGTTTCATGCCAGCGTGTCGTTTCAGGGCGTGGTGTCAGGGCGTGGCATCAGGGCGTGTCGTGATGTCAGGGCGTGGCGTGATGTCAGGGCATGGCGTGATGTCAGGGCATGGCGTGATGTCAGGGCGTGGCGTGATGTCAGGCCGTGGCGTGATGTCAGGGTGTGGTGTCAGGGCGCTTGTGCGGTATGAGGGCGTGGTGTCAGGGCGCTGGTGTGATGTCAGGGTGTGTGTAATGTCAGCTCTGATTGGCTGTCAGAGTCTACCTGCAGGTAGGGGCTCCACTGTTGATGGCAACAGGATAAACGGTTCCTCCGATCTCAAAGCTTCCCATCTTGAACATCTTGACGGACGTGTTGTTGATGCAGGTTCCTGTTGGAGGAGGAAGTCAGTAAACCATAGACCATCTTCATCATCCTCATCGTCATCAGTGTGTGATGTCAGAGTTTGTCATGTCAGGGTGTGATGTCAGGGTGTGATGTCACTGTGTGATGTAAGGGTGTGTGTGATGTCAGGGTGTGGTTTCAGGGCGTGGTGTCAGGGCGCAGTGTCAGGGTGCTTGTGTGATGTCAGTGTGTGATGTCAGGGCTTGGTGTCAGGGCGTGGTGTCAAGGCGTGGTGATAGGGTGCTTGTGTGATGTAAGGGTGTGTGTGATGTCAGGGTGTGGTTTCAGGGCGTGGTGTCAGGGCGCAGTGTCAGGGTGCTTGTGTGATGTCAGTGTGTGATGTCAGGGCTTGGTGTCAGGGCGTGGTGTCAAGGCGTGGTGATAGGGTGCTTGTGTGATGTAAGGGTGTGTGTGATGTCAGGGTGTGGTTTCAGGGCGTGGTGTCAGGGCGCGGTGTCAGGGTGCTTGTGTGATGTCAGTGTGTGATGTCAGGGCTTGGTGTCAGGGCACTTGTGTGGTGTCAGGGCGTGGTGTCAAGGCGTGGTGTTAGGGTGCTTGTGTGATGTCAGTGTGTGTGATGTCAGGGCGTGGTGTCAAGGTGCTACTGTGATGTCAGTGTGTGTGGTGTGAGGGCGTGGTGTCAGGGCGTTGTGTCAGGGCGTGATGTCAGGGTGTGATGTCACTGTGTGATGTCACAGTGTGATGTCAGGGAGTGTGTGTGATGTCAGGGTGTGTGTGATGTCAGTGTATGGTGTCAGGGCGTGGCATCAGGGCGTGTCGTGATGTCAGGGCGTGGCGTGATGTCAGGGTGTGTGCAATGTCAGCTCTGATTGGCTGTCAGAGTCTACCTGCAGGTAGGGGTTCCACTGTTGATGGCGACAGGATAAACGGTTCCTCCGATCTTAAAGCTTCCCATCTTGAACATCTTGACGGACGTGTTGTTGATGCAGGTTCCTGTTGGAGGAGGAAGTCAGTAAACCATAGACAATCTTCATCATCCTCATCGTCTCATCGTCATCAGTGTGTGATGTCAGAGTTTCATGTCAGCGTGTCGTTTCAGGGCGTGGTGTCAGGGCGTGGCATAAGGGCGTGTCGTGATGTCAGGGCGTGTCGTGATGTCAGGGCGCTGGTGTGATGTCAGGGTGTGTGTAACGTCAGCTCTGATTGGCTGTCAGAGTCGACCTGCAGGTAGGGGTTCCACTGTTGATGGCGACAGGATAAACGGTTCCTCCGATCTCAAAGCTTCCCATCTTGAACATCTTGACGGACGTGTTGTTGATGCAGGTTCCTGTTGGAGGAGGAAGTCAGTAAACCATAGACCATCTTCATCATCCTCATCGTCTCATCGTCATCAGTGTGTGATGTCAGAGTTTCATGCCAGCGTGTCGTTTCAGGACGTGGTGTCAGGGCGTGGCATCAGGGCGTGTCGTGATGTCAGGGCGTGGCGTGATGTCAGGGCATGGCGTGATGTCAGGGCATGGCGTGATGTCAGAGCGTGGCGTGATGTCAGGGTGTGTGTGATGTCAGCTCTGATTGGCTGTCAGAGTCTACCTGCAGGTAGGGGCTCCACTGTTGATGGAAACAGGATAAACGGTTCCTCCGATCTCAAAGCTTCCCATCTTGAACATCTTGACGGACGTGTTGTTGATGCAAGTTCCTGTTGGAGGAGGAAGTCAGTAAACCATAGACCATCTTCATCATCCTCATCGTCATCAGTGTGTGATGTCAGAGTTTCAAGTCAGCGTGTCGTTTCAGGGCGTGGTGTCAGGGCGTGGCATCAGGGCTTGTCGTGATGTCAGGGCGTGTCGTGATGTCAGGGCGTGGCGTGATGTCAGTGCATGGTGTCAGGGCGCTGGTGTGATGTCAGGGCGTGGCGTGATGTCAGGCCGTGGCGTGATGTCAGGGTGTGGTGTCAGGGCGCTTGTGCGGTATGAGGGCGTGGTGTCAGGGCGCTGGTGTGATGTCAGGGTGTGTGTAATGTCAGCTCCGATTGGCTGTCAGAGTCTACCTGCAGGTAGGGGCTCCACTGTTGATGGCAACAGGATAAACGGTTCCTCCGATCTCAAAGCTTCCCATCTTGAACATCTTGACGGACGTGTTGTTGATGCAGGTTCCTGTTGGAGGAGGAAGTCAGTAAACCATAGACCATCTTCATCATCCTCATCGTCATCAGTGTGTGATGTCAGAGTTTCATGTCAGCGTGTCGTTTCAGGGCGTGGTGTCAGGGCGTGGCATCAGGGCTTGTCGTGATGTCAGGGCGTGTTGTGATGTCAGGGCGTGGCGTGATGTCAGGGCATGGTGTGATGTCAGGGCGTGGCGTGATGTCAGGGTGTGGTGTCAGGGCGCTTGTGCGGTCTGAGGACGTGGTGTCAGGGCGCTGGTGTGATGTCAGGGTGTGTGTAATGTCAGCTCTGATTGGCTGTCAGAGTCTACCTGCAGGTAGGGGCTCCACTGTTGATGGCAACAGGATAAACGGTTCCTCCGATCTCAAAGCTTCCATCTTGAACATCTTGACGGACGTGTTGTTGATGCAGGTTCCTGTTGGAGGAGGAAGTCAGTAAACCATAGACCATCTTCATCATCCTCATCGTCTCATCGTCATCAGTGTGTGATGTCAGAGTTTCATGCCAGCTTGTCGTTTCAGGACGTGGTGTCAGGGCGTGGCATCAGGGCGTGTCGTGATGTCATGGCGTGGCGTGATGTCAGGGCATGGCGTGATGTCAGGGCATGGCGTGATGTCAGGGCATGGCGTGATGTCAGGGTGTGTGTGATGTCAGCTCTGATTGGCTGTCAGAGTCTACCTGCAGGTAGGGGCTCCACTGTTGATGGCAACAGGATAAACAGTTCCTCCGATGTCAAAGCTTCCCATCTTGAACATCTTGACGGACGTGTTGTTGATGCAGGTTCCTGTTGGAGGAGGAAGTCAGTAAACCATAGACCATCTTCATCATCCTCATCCTCATCGTCATCAGTGTGTGATGTCAGAGTTTCATGTCAGCGTGTCATTTCAGGGCGTGGTGTCAGGGCGTGGCATCAGGGCGTGTCGTGATGTCAGGGCATGTCGTGATGTCAGGGCGTGTCGTGATGTCAGGGCGTGGCGTGATGTCAGGGCGTGGTGTGAGGGCGCTGGTGTGATGTCAGGGTGTGTGTAATGTCAGCTCTGATTGGCCGTCAGAGTCTACCTGCAGGTAGGGGTTCCACTGTTGATGGCAACAGGATAAACGGTTCCTCCGATCTCAAAGCTTCCCATCTTGAACATCTTGACGGACGTGTTGTTGATGCAGGTTCCTGTTGGAGGAGGAAGTCAGTAAACCATAGACCATCTTCATCATCCTCATCGTCATCAGTGTGTGATGTCAGAGTTTGTCATGTCAGGGTGTGATGTCAGGGTGTGATGTCACTGTGTGATGTAAGGGTGTGTGTGATGTCAGGGTGTGGTTTCAGGGCGTGGTGTCAGGGCGCAGTGTCAGGGTGCTTGTGTGATGTCAGTGTGTGATGTCAGGGCTTGGTGTCAGGGCGTGGTGTCAAGGCGTGGTGATAGGGTGCTTGTGTGATGTAAGGGTGTGTGTGATGTCAGGGTGTGGTTTCAGGGCGTGGTGTCAGGGCGCGGTGTCAGGGTGCTTGTGTGATGTCAGTGTGTGATGTCAGGGCTTGGTGTCAGGGCGTGGTGTCAAGGCGTGGTGATAGGGTGCTAGGGTGCTTGTGTGATGTCAGTGTGTGATGTCAGGGCTTGGTGTCAGGGGCGTGGTGTCAGGCGCGGTGTCGGGGAGTGCTTATTGTGATGTCAGTGTGTGATGTCAGGGCTTTGGTGTCAGGGCACTTGTGTGTGGTGTCAGGGGCGTGGTGTCAAGGCGTGGTGTTAGGGTGCTTGTGTGATGTCCCAGTGTGTGTGATGTCAGGGCGTGGTGTCAAGGTGCTACTGTGATGTCAAGTGTGTGTGGTGGTGTGAGGCGTGGTGTCAGGGGCGTTGTGTCAGGGGCGTGATGTCAGGGTGTGATGTCACTGTGTGATGTCACAGAGTGTGATGTCAGGGGAGTGTGTGATGTCAGGGTGTGTGTGATGTCAGTGTATGGTGTCAGGGCGTGGCATCCAGGGCGTGTCGTGATGTCAGGGCGCTGGTGTGATGTCAGGGTGTGTGTAATGTCAGCTCTGATTGGCTGTCAGAGTCGACCTGCAGGTAGGGGTTCCACTGTTGATGGCGACAGGATAAACGGTTCCTCCGATCTCAAAGCTTCCCATCTTGAACATCTTGACGGACGTGTTGTTGATGCAGGTTCCTGTTGGAGGAGGAAGTCAGTAAACCATAGACCATCTTCATCATCCTCATCGTCTCATCGTCATCAGTGTGTGATGTCAGAGTTTCATGCCAGCGTGTCGTTTCAGGATGTGGTGTCAGGGCGTGGCATCAGGGCGTGTCGTGATGTCAGCGCGTGGCGTGATGTCAGGGCATGGTGTCAGGGCGCTGGTGTGATGTCAGGGTGTGTGCAATGTCAGCTCTGATTGGCTGTCAGAGTCTACCTGCAGGTAGGGGTTCCACTGTTGATGGCAACAGGATAAACGGTTCCTCCGATCTCAAAGCTTCCCATCTTGAACATCTTGACGGACGTGTTGTTGATGCAGGTTCCTGTTGGAGGAGGAAGTCAGTAAACCATAGACAATCTTCATCATCCTCATCGTCTCATCGTCATCAGTGTGTGATGTCAGAGTTTCATGTCAGCGTGTCGTTTCAGGGCGTGGTGTCAGGGCGTGGCATAAGGGCGTGTCGTGATGTCAGGGCGTGTCGTGATGTCAGGGCGCTGGTGTGATGTCAGGG
>JAMOIN010000905.1:0-22052 GCA_024666655.1 Dascyllus trimaculatus
GCTGTGGTGCTGGGGAGCCGTGTCGAAAGGCTCTGCTGGGGAGCGGTGTGAACAGGCTCTGCTGGGGAGTGGTTTCAACAGACTCTGCTGGAGAGCCAGGCGGGCTGTGGTGCTGGGGGGCCCCGTGTGCTGTCTTGGGGTCCCCCGTGTGCTGTGCTGGGGGGCCCCGTATTCTGTGATGGGGAGGCTTGTTAATTGGGCTGTGCTGCTGGGGAGCCGTGTGGACAGGCTCTGCTGGGGAGCGGTTTTAACAGGCCCTGCTGGAGAGCCAGGCGGGCTGTGGTGCAGGGGGGCCCCGTGTTGTTTGCTGGGGGCCCCCGTGTGCTGTGCTGTAGAGCGTGGTGAGCTGGGCTGGGGAGCCTGGTGTTCTGGGCAGTGCTGCTGGGGAGCCGTGCATACTGGCTCTGCTGGGGAGCTGTGTGAACAGGCTCTGCTGGAGAGGCAGGGAGGCTGTGGTGCTGGGGGCCCCCGTGTGCTGTGCTGGGGAGCCCGGGTAGCTGGGCTGGGGAGCCCGGTGTGCAGGGCTGCGCTGCTGGGGAGCCGTACGGACAGTCTCTACTGGGGAAAAGTTTGAACAGGCTCTGATGGACGACCAGGCTGGCAGTGGTGCTGGGGGCCCCCGTGTGCTGCTGGGGAGCCGTGTGGACAGGCTCTGCTGTGGAGTGTTTTGAACAGGATCTGCTGGAGAGCCAGGCGGGCTGTGTTGCTGGGGGCCCCCTTGTGCAGTGTTTGGGAGCCCGGTGAGCTGGGCTGGGGAGCCCGGTGTGCTGGGCTGTGGTGCTGCGTGGCCCCGTGTGCTGTGCTTGGGAGCCCGGTGAGCTGGGCTTGGGAGCCCGGTGTGCAGGGCTCTGGTGCTGGGGAGCCGTGTGGACAGGCTCTGCTGAGGAGCGGTGTGGACAGGCTCTGATGGAGAGCCAGGCGGGCTGTGGTGCTGGGGGGCCCCTTGTTCTGTGCTGAGGACCCCGTTGAGCTGGCGTGGGGAGCCCGGTGTGCTGGGCTGTGGTGCTGGGGAGCCGTGTGGACAGGCTCTGCTGGGGAGTGGTTTGAACAGGCTCTGCCGGAGAGCCAGGCGGGCTGTGGTGCTGGGGGCCCCCGTGTGCTGTGCTGGGGACCCCGGTGAGCTGGGCTGGAGAGCCCTGTGTGCTGGACTGTGGTGCTGGGTAACCGTGTGGACAGGCTCTACTGGGGAGCGTTGTGAAAAGGTGCTGATGGAAAGCCAGGGGGGCTGTGGTGCTGGGGGGCCCCGTGTGCTGTGCTGGGGAGCCCGGTGAGCTGTGCTGGGGGCCCCCGTGTGCTGTGCTGGGGAGCTCGGTGAGCTGTGCTGGGGGCCCCCGTGTGCTGTGCTGGGGAGCCCGGTGAGCAGGGCTGGGGAGCCCGGTGTGCTGGGCTGTGGTGCTGGGGAGCAGTGTGGAAAGGCTCTGCTGGGGAGCGGTGTGAACAGGCTCAAATGGAGAGCCAGGTGGGCTGTGGTGCCGGGGTCCCCCGTGTGCTGTGCTGGGGAGCCCGGTGAGCTGGGCTGGGGAGCCCGTTGTGCTGGGCTGTGGTGCCGGGGAGCCGTGTAGACAGGCTCTGCTGGGGAGCGGTGTGAAGAGGCTCTGCTGGAGAGCCAGGCGGGCTGTGGTGCTGGGGGCCCCCGTGTGCTGTGCTGGGGAACCCGGCGTGCTGGGCTGTGCTGCTGGGGAGCCGTCTGGACAGGCTCTGCTGGGGAGCCTGGTGAACTGGCTCTGCTGGAGAACCAGGCGGACTGTGGTGCTGGGGGCCCCCGTGTGCTGTGCTGGGGAGCCCGGTGAGGTGGGCTGGGGAGCCCGGTGTGCTGCGCTGTGGTGCTGGGGAGCCGTGTCGACAGGCTCTTCTGCGGAGCGGTGTGAACAGGCACTGATGGAGAGCCATGAAGTCTGTGGTGCTGGTGGGCCCCGTGTGCTGTGCTGGTGAGCCCGTTGAGCTGTGCTGGGGAGCCCGGTGAGCAGGGCTGGGGAGCCCGGTGTGCTGGGCTGTGGTGCTTGGGAGCAGCGTGGACAAGCTCTGCTTGGGGAGTGGTTTTAACAGGCTCTGCTCGAGAGCCAGGCGGGCTGTGGTGCTGGGGGGCCCCGTGTGCAGAGCTGGAGAGCCCGGTGAGCTGGGCTGTGGTGCTGGGGAGCCGTGTAGACAGGCTCTGCTGCGGAGCTGTGTGAACAGGTTCTGATGGAGAGCCAGGCGGGCTGTGATGCTGGGGGCCCCCGTGTGATGTGTTGGGGGGCCCGGTGAGGTTGGCTGGGGAGCCCAATGTGCTGGGCTTTGGTGCTGGGGGCCCGCGTGTGCTGTGCTGGGGAGCCCATTGAGCTTGGCTGGGGAGCCCGGTGTTCTTGGCTGTGGTACTGGGGAGCTGTGTAGACAGGCTCTGATGGAGAGCCAGGCGGGCTGTGGTGCTTGGGGCTCCCGTGTGATGTGTTGGGGGGCCCGGTGAGGTGGGCTGGGGAGCCCAGTGTGCTGGGCTGTGGTGCTGGGGAGCCGTGTGGACAGGCTCTGATGGGGAGCGGTGTGAACAGGCACTGATGGAGAGCCAGGTGGGCTGTGGTGTAGGGGGCCGCCGTGTGCTGTGCTGGGGAGAACGGTGAGCTGGGCTGGGGAGCCCGGTGTGCTGGGCTGTGGTGCTGGGGAGCCGTGTGGAAAGGCTCTGCTGGGGAGTGGTTTGAACATTCTCTGCTCGAGAGCCAGGCGGGCTGTGGTGCAGGGGGGCCCCGTGTGCAGTGCTGGGGAGCCCGGTTTGCTGGGCTATGGTGCTGGGGAGCCGTGTAGACAGGCTCTGCTGCGGAGCTGTGTGAAATGGCTCTGATGGACAGCCAGGCGGGTTGTGGTGCTGGGGGGCCCCGTGTGCTGTGCTGGGGAGCCCGTTGAGTTGGGCTTTGGAGCCCGGTGTGCTGGGCTTCGATGCTGGGGAGCCCTGTGGACAGGCTCTGCTGGGGAGCCGTGCGGACAGGCTCTGCAGGGGAGTGGTTTGAACAGGCTCTGCTGGATAGCTGGGCGGGCGGTGGTGCTGGGGGCCCCGTGTGCTGTGCTGGTGAGCCCGTTGAGCTGTGCTGGGGAGCCCGGTGAGCAGGGCTGGGGAGCCCGGTGTGCTGGGCTGTGGTGCTTGGGAGCAGTGTGGACAGGTTCTGCTGGGGAGTGGTTTGAACAAGCTCTGCTGGAGAGCCAGGCGGGCTGTGGTGCTGGGGGGCCCCGTGTGCTGTGCTGGGGAGCTCGGTGAGGTGGGCTCGGGAGCCCGGTGTACTTGGCTGTTGTGCTGGGGAGCCTCGTAGACAGGTTCTGCTGCGGAGCGGTGTGAACAGGCTCTGCTGGGGAGCGGTGTGAACAGGCTCTGATGCAGAGCCTGGCGGGCTGTGGTGTTGGGGGGTCCCGTGTGCTGTGCTGGGGAGCCCGTTGAGGTAGGCTGGGGAGCCCGGCGTTCTGGGCTGTGGTGCTGGGGAGTAGTGTGGAAAGGCTCTGCAGGGGAGCGGTGTGAACAGGCTCTGCTGGAGAGCCAGGCGGGCTGTGGTGCTGGGGGCCCCCGTGAGCTGTGCTCAGGAGCCCGGTGACCTGGGAAGGGGATCCCTGTGTTCTTGGCTGTGGTGATTGGGAGCCGTGTAGACAGGCTGTGCTGTTTGAGCGGTGTGAACAGGCTCTGCTGGGGAGCCGTGTGAAAAGGCTCTGATGGAGAGCCAGGCGGGCTGTGGTTCTGGGGGGCGCCATGTCCTGTGCTGGGGAGCCCGGTGAGCTTGGCTGGGGAGCCCGGTGTTCTGGGCTGTGTTGCTGGGGAGCCGTGTAGACAGGCAATGCTCGGAAGGGTGTGAACAGGCTCTGATGGAGAGCAAGGCGGGCTGTGGTTCTGGGGGCCCCCGTGTGCATTGGTCAGGAGCCCGGTGAGCTGGGCTGCGGATCCCGGTGTGCTGGGCTGTGGTGCTGGGGAGCCGTGTAGTCAGGCTCTAATGGGGAGCGGTGTGAATAGTCTCTGATGGAGAGCCAGGCGGGCTGTGGTGCTGGGGGGCCCGGTGTGCTGTGCTGGGGAGCCCGGTGTGCTGGGCTGTGGTGCTGGGGAGCCGTGTAGACAGGCTCTTCTGGGGAGCGGAGTGAACAGGCTCTGCTGAGGAGCGGTGTGAAGAGGCTCTGATGGAGAGCAAGCGGGCTGTGGTGCTGGGAACCCCCCTGTGTGCTGTGCTGGGGGGCCCCGTGTGCTGTGCTGGGGAGCCCGGTGTGCTGGGCTGTGGTGCTGGGGAGCCGTGTGGACAGGCTCTGCTGGGGAACCTGGTGAACTGGCTCTGCTGGAGAACCAGGCGGACTGTGGTGCTGGGGGCCCCCATGTGCTGTTCTCTGGAGCCCGCTGAGCTGGGCAGTGCTGCTGGGGAGCCGTGCATACTGGCTCTTCTGGGGAGCTGTGTGAACAGGCTCTGCTGGAGAGCCAGCCAGGCTGTGGTGCTGGGGTCCCCCGTGTGCTGTGATGGGGAGCCCGGTGAGCTGGGCTGGGGAGCCCGGTGTGCTGGGCTGTGCTGCTGGGGAGCCGTGTGGACAAGCTCTGCTGGGGAGCAGTGTGAACAGGCTCTGCTGGAGAGCCAGGCGGGCTGTGGTGCTTGGGGGCCCCGTGTGCTGTGCTGAGGAACCCGGCGTGCTGGGCTGTACTGCTGGGGAGCCGTATAGACAGGCTCTGCTGGGGAGCAGTGTGAACAGGCTCTGCTGGAGAGCCAGGCGGGCTGTGGTGCTGGGGAGCCGTGTGGACAGGCTCTGCTGGGGAGCCAGGCAGGCTGTGGTGCTTGGGGCCCCCGTGTGCTGTGCTGTGGAACCCGGCGTGCTGGGCTGTGCTGCTGGTGAGCCGTGTAGACAGGCTCTGCTGGGGAGCAGTGTGAACAGGCTCTGCTGGAGAGCCAGGCGGGCTGTGGTGCTTGGGGGCCCCGTGTGCTGTGCTGAGGAACCCGGCGTGCTGGGCTGTACTGCTGGGGAGCCGTATAGACAGGCTCTGCTGGGGAGCAGTGTGAACAGGCTCTGCTGGAGAGCCAGGCGGGCTGTGGTGCTGGGGAGCCGTGTGGACAGGCTCTGCTGGGGAGCCAGGCAGGCTGTGGTGCTGGGGGCCCCCGTGTGCTGTGCTGGGGAGCCCGGTGTGCTGGGCTGTGCTGCTGGGGAGCCGTGTGGACAAGCTCTGCTGGGGAGCGGTCTGAACAGGCTCTGATGGAGAGCCAGGCGGGCTGTGGTGCAGGGGAGCCCGGTGAGCTTGGCTGGGGAGCCCGGTGTGCTGGGCTGTTCTGCTGGGGAGCCGTGTGCACTCGCTCATCTGGGGAGTGGTTTGAACAGGCTCTGATGGAGAGCCAGGCGGGCTGTGGTGATGGGGGGGACCGTGTGCTGTGCTGGGGAGCCCTGTGAGATCGGCTTGGGAGCCCGGTGTGCTGGGCTGTGGTGCTGGGGACCCCTGTGGACAGGCTCTGCTGGGGAGCCGTGTAGACAGGCTCTGCTGGGGAGCCATTCGGGCTGTGGTGTTGGGGGCCGCCGTGTGCTGTGCTGCGGAGAACGGTGAGCTGGGCTGGGGAGCCCGGTGTGCTGGGCTGTGGTGCTGGGGAGCCGTGTGGACTCGCTCATCTGGGGAGTGGTTTGAACAGGCTCTGATGGAGAGCCAGGCGGGCTGTGGTGATGGGGGGGACCGTGTGCTGTCTTGGGGAGCCCGTTGAGCTGGGCTGGGGAGCCCAGTGTGCTGGGCTGTGGTGCTGGGGAGCCGTGTGGACACGCTCTCTTGGGGAGTTGTTTGAACAGGCTCTGAGGGAGAGCCAGGAGGGCTGTGGTGCTGGGGAGCCCGGTGGGCTGGGCAGAGGAGCCCGGTGTGCTGGGCGGTGCTGCTGGGGAGCCGTGTGCACAGGCTCTGCTGGGGAGCAGTGTGAACAGGCTCTGCTGGAGAGCCAGGCGGGCCGTTGTGCTGGGTAGCCGTGTAGACAGGCTCTGCTGCGGAGGGGTGTGAACAGGCCCTGATGGAGAGCCAGGCGGGCTGTGGTGCTGGGGGCCCCCGTGAGCTGTGCTGAGGAGCCCGGTGAGCGGGGCTGGGGAGCCCGGTGTGCTGGGCTGTGGTGCTGGGGCCCCCCGTGTGCTGTGCTGCGGAGCCCGGTGAGATTGGCGGGGGAGGCCAGTGTGCTGGGCTGTGCTGCTGGGGAGCCGTGTTGACCGGCTCTGCTTGGGAGTGGTTTGAAAAGGCTCTGCTGGAGAGCCAGGCGGGCCGTGGTGCTGGGGGCCCCCGTGTCCTTTGCTTGGGAACCCGGTGTGCTGTTCTGTGCTGCTGGGGAGCGGTTTGAAGAGGCTCTGATGGAGAGCCAGGCGGGCTGTGGTGCTGGGGGCCACCGTGTGCTGTGGTGGGGAGCCCGGTAAGATGGGCTGGGGAGCCCGGTGTGCCGGGCTGTGGTGCTGGGGGGCCCCGTGTGCTGTGCTGTGGAGCCCGGTGATATCGGTTATGGAGCCCGGTGTGCTGGGCTGTGCTGCTGGGGAGCCGTGTGAAGAGGCTCTGCTGGAGAGCCAGGCGGGCTGTGGTGCCGGGGGCCCTCGTGTGCTGTGCTGGGGAGCCCGGTGAGCTTGGCTGGGGAGCCCGGTGTGCTGGGCTGTGCTGCTGGGTGGCCCTGTAGACAGGCTCTGCTGGGGAGCGGTGTGAACAGGCTCTGATGGAGAACCAGGTGGGCTGTGGTGCTGGGGGGCCCTGTGTGCTGTGCTGGGGAGACCGGTGAGCTGGGCTTGGGAGGCCAGTGTGCTGGGCTGTGGTGCTGGGGAGCCGTGTGGACCGGCTCTGCTTGGGAGTGGTTTGAACAGGCGTTGCTGGAGAGCCAGGCGGGCCGTGGTGCTGGGGAGCCCGGTGAGCTGGGCAGATTAGCCCGGTGTGCTGGGCTGTGCTGATGGCGAGCCGTGTAGACAGGCTCTGCTGGGGAGCAGTGTGAACAGGCTCTGCTGGAGAGCAAGCCGGGCTGTGGTGCTGTGGGGCCCTGTGTGCTGTGCTGTGGAGTCCGGTGAGCTGGGCTGGGGAGCCCGGTGTGCTGGGCTGTGGTGCTGGGGAGCCGTGTAGACAGGCTCATATGCGGAGCGGTGTGAACAGGCTCTTATGGAGAGCCAGGCGGGCTGTAGTGCTGAGGGCCCCCGTGTGCTGTGCTGGGCGGCCCGGTGAGCTGGGCTGGGGAGCCCGGTGTGCTGGGCTGTGGTGCTGGGGAGCCGTGTAGACAGGCTCTTCTGGGGAGCGGAGTGAACAGGCTCTGCTGAGGAGCGGTGTGAAGAGGCTCTGATGGAGAGCAAGCGGGCTGTGGTGCTGGGAACCCCCCTGTGTGCTGTGCTGGGGGGCCCCGTGTGCTGTTCTGGGGAGCCCGGTGTGCTGGGCTGTGGTGCTGGGGAGCCGTGTGGACAGGCTCGGCTTGGGAGCGGAGTGAACGGGCTCTGATGGAGAGCCATGCGGGCTGTGGTGCTGGGAAGACCCGTGTGCTGTGCTGGGGAGCCAGTTGAGCTGGGCTGGGAAGCCCCGTGTGCTGTGCTGGGGGCCCCCGTGTCCTGTGCTGGGGAGCCCGGTGTGCTGGGCTGTGGTGCTGGGGAGCCGTGTAGACAGGCTCTGCTGGGGAGCCATTCGGGCAGTGGTGCTGGGGGGCAACGTGTGCTGTGCTGGGGAGCCCGTTGAGCTGGGCTGGGGAGCCCGGTGTGCTGGGCTGTGGTGCTGGGGAGTTGTTTGAACAGGCTCTGCTGGGGAGAGGGTTGAACATGCTCTGATTTAGAGCCAGGCGGGCTTTGGTGCTGGGGGCCCCCGTGTGCTGTGCTCGGGAGCCCGTTGAGCTGGGCTGGTGAGCCCGGTGTGCTGGGCTGTGGTGCGTGCGAACCGTGTAGACAGGCTCTGCTGGGGAGCGGTGTGAACAGGCTCTGATGGAGAGCCAGGCGGGCTGTGGTGCTGGGGGCCCCCGTGTGCTGTGCTGGGGAGCCCGGTGAGCTTGGCTGGCGAGCCCGGTGTGCTGGGCTGTGGTGCTGGCCAACCGTGTAGACAGGCTCTTCTGGGGGGCCACGTGTGCTGTGCTGGGGAGCCCGTTGAGCCTGGCTGGGGAGCCCGGTGTGCTGGGCTGTGCTGCTGGGGAGCCGAGTGGAAAGGCTCCGATGCGGAGCGCTGTGAACAGGCATTGATGGAGAGCCAGGCGGGCTGTGGTGCTGGTGGCCCCCGTGTGCTGTGCTGGGGAGCCCGGTCAGCTTTACCGGGGAGCCCGCTGTGCTAGGCTGTGCTGCTGGGGAGCCGTGTGGACAGGGACTACTGGGGAGTGTTTTGACCATGCTCTGCTGCGGAGCCAGGCGGGCTGTGGTGCTGGGGGCCCCCGTGTGCTGTGTTGGGGGCCCCCGTGTGCCGTACTCTGGAGCCCGGTGTGCTGGGCTGGGGAGCCCCGTGTGCTGGGCTGTGGTGCTGGGGAGCCCGTTGTGCTGGGCTGTGGTGCTGGGGAGCCGTGCAGACAGGCTCTGCTCGGGAGCGGAGTGAACAGGCTCTGCTTTGGAGCGGTGTGAACAGGCTCTGATGGAGAGCCAGGCGGGCTGTGGTGCTGGAGGCCCCCGTGTGCTGTGCTGGGGAGCCCGGTTACCTGGGCTGGGGAGACCGGTGTGCAGGGCTGTGCTGCTGGGGAGCCGTATCTACAGTCTCTTCTGGGGAGAGGTTTGAACAGGCTCTGATGGAGAGCCAGGCGCGCTGTGGTGCTGGGGGGCCAAGTGTGCATTGCTTGGGAGCCCGGTGAGCTGCGCTGGGGAGTCCGGTGTGCTGGGCTGTGTTGCTGGGGAGCCGTGGAGACAGGCTCTGCTTGGGAGCGGTGTGAACAGGCTCTGATGGAAAGCCAGGCGGCCTGTGGTGTTGGGGGCCCCCGTGTGCTTTGCTGGGGAGCCCAGTGAGCTGGGCTGGGGAGCCCGGTGTGCTGGGCTGTGGTGCTGGGGAGGCGTGTGGACAGGCTGTGCTGGGGATTGGTTTGAACAGGCTCTGCTGGAGAGCCAGGCGGGCTGTGGTGCTGGGGGCCCCCGTGTGCTTTGCTGGGGAGCCCAGTGAGCTGGGCTGGGGAGCCCGGTATGCTTGGCTGTGGTGCTGGATTGCCGTGTGGACAGGCTCTGCTGGGGAGAGGGTTGAACAGGCTCTGATGGAGAGCCAGGCGGGCTGTGGTGCTGGGGGGTCCATGTGCAGCGCTGGAGAACCCGGTGAGCTGGGCTGTGGTGCTGGGGAGCCGTGTGGACAGGCTCTGCTGAGGAGTGGTTTGAACAGGCTCTGCTCGAGAGCCAAGCGGGCTGTGGTGCTGGGGGGCCCCGTGTGCAGTGCTGGAGAGCCCGGTGAGCTGGGCTGTGGTGCTGGGGAGCCGTGTGGACAGGCTCTGCTGGGGAGCGGTGTGAAATGGCTCTGATTGAGAGCCAGGCGGGCTGTGGGACTGCGGGGCCGAGTGTGCTGTGCTGGGGAGCCCGGTGAGCTGGGTTGAGGAGCCCGGTCTGATGGGCTCTGCTGCTGCGGAGCCGTGTGGACAGGCTCTGCTGGCGAGTGGTTTGAACCGGCTCTGCTGAGGAGCCAGGCGGGATGTGGTGCTGTGGGGGCCCGTGTGATGTGATTGGGTGCCCGGTGTGCTGGGCTGTGGTGATGGGGAGCCGTGTGGACAGGCTCTGCTGGGGAGTGGTTTGAACAGTCTCTGCTGGAGAGCCAGGCGTGCTGTGGTGCTGGGGTGCCGTGTGGACAGGCTCTACTGGGGAGTGGTTTCAACAGACTCTGCTGGAGAGCCAGGCGGGCTGTGGTGCTGGGGGGCCCCGTTTGCCTTGCTGTGAAGCCTTATGAGATCTGCTGGGGAGCCCGGTGTGCTGGGCTGTGCTGCTGGGGAGCCGTGTGGACAGGCTCTGCTGGAGATCCAGGCGGGCTGTGGTCCTGGGGGCCACCGTGTGCTTTGCTGTGGAGCCCGGTGTGCTGGGCTGTGCTGCTGGGGAGCCGTGTGGACAGGCTCTGCTGGAGATCCAGGCGGGCTGTGGTGCTGGGGGCCCCCTTGTGCTGAGCTGCGGAGCACGGTGAGCTGGGCTGGGGAGCCCGGTGTACTGGGCTGTGGTCCTGGGGAGCCGTGTGGACAGGCTCTGCTGGGGAGCGGTTTGAACAGGCTCTGCTGGAGAGCCAGGTGGGCTGTGGTGCAGGGGGGCCCCGTGTGGTTTCCTGGGGGCCCCCGTGTGCTGTACTGGGGAGCCCGGTGTGCTGGGCTGTGCTGCTGGTGAGCCGTGTGGACAGGCTCTGCTGCAGAGCTCTGCTGGGGAGCGGTTTGAACAGGCTCTGCTGGAGCGCCAGGCGGGCTGTGGTGCAGGGGGGCCCCGTGTGGTTTGCTGAGGGCCCCCGTTTTCTGTACTGGGGAGCCCGGTGTGCTGGGCTGTGCTGCTGGTGAGCCGTGTGGACAGGCTCTGCTGCAGAGCCTGGTGGGCTGTGCTGCTGGGGCCCTCCGTGTGCTGTGCTGTAGAGCCTGGTGAGCTGGGCTGGCGAGCCTGGTTTGCTGGGCAGTGCTGCTGGGGAGCCGTGCATACTGGCTCTGCTGGGGAGCTGTGTGAACAGGCTCTGCTGGAGAGGCAGGCAGGCTGTGGTGCTGGGGGCCCCCGTGTGCTGTGATGGGGTGCCCGTTGTGCTGGGTTGTGGTTCTGGGGAGCCGTGTAGACAGGCTCTGCTGGGGAACGTTGTGAACAGGCTCTGTTGGAGAGCCAGGCGGGCTGTGGTGCTTGGGGGCCCCGTGTGCTGTGCTGGGGAGTCCGTTGAGCTGGGCTGGGGAGCCCGGTTTGGTGGGCTGTGGTGCTGGGGAGCCGTGTGGACAGGCTCTGCTGGGGAGCGGTGTGAAGAGGCTCTGATGGAGAGCCAGGCTGGCTGTGGTGCTGGGGGCCCCCGTGTGCTGAGCTGGGGAGCCCGGTGTGCTGGGCTGTGGTGCTGGCGAGCCGTGTAGACAGGCTCAGCTGGGGAGCGGTGTGAACAGGCTCTGATGGAGAGCCAGGCGGGCTGTGGTGCTGGGTTCTCCCGTGTGCTGTGCTGGGGAGCCTGGTGTGCTGGGCTGTGGTGCTGGGGAGCCGTGCATACTGGCTCTGCTGGGGAGCTGTGTGAACAGGCTCTCCTGGAGAGGCAGGCAGGATGTGGTGGTGGGGGCCCCCGTGTGCTGTGCTGGGGAGCCTGGTGAGCTGGGCTGGGGATCCCGGTGTGCTGGGCTGTGGTTCTTGGGAGCCGTGTAGACAGGCTCAGCTGGGGAGCGGTGTGAACAGGCTCTGATGGAGAACCAGGCGGGCTGTGGTGCTGGGGGCCCCCGTGTGCTGTGCTGGGGGGCCCGGTGAGCTGGGCTGGGGACCCCGGTGTAATGGACAGTGGTGCTGGCAAACCGTGTAGACAGGCTCTGCTGGGGGCCCCCATGTGCTGTGCTGGGGAGCCCGGTGAGCTAGGCCGGGGAGCCCGGTGTACTGGGCTGTGCTGCTGGGGAGCCGTGTGGACAGGTTCTGCTGGGGATTGGTTTGAACAGGCTCTGCTTCAGAGCCAGGCTGGCTGTGGTGCTGGGGGTACCCGTGTTCCATGCTGGGGAGCCCGTTGAGCCTAGCTGGGGAGCCCGGTGTGCTGGGCAGTGGTGCTGGGGAGCCGTTTGGACAGGCTCTGCTGGGGAGCGGTGTGAACAGGCCATGATGGAGAGCCAGGCGGGATGTGGTGCTGGGGGCCCCCGTGTGCTGTGCTGGGGAGCCCGGTTAGCTGGGCTGGGGAGCCCGGTGTGCAGGGCTGCGCTGCTGGGGAGCCGTACGGACAGTCTCTGCTGGGGAAAGGTTTGAACAGGCTCTGATGGAGAACCAGGCGGGCTGTGGTTCAGGGGAGACCGGTGAGATGTGCTGGGGGCCCACGTGTTCTCGGCTTATTGTGCTGGGGAGCCCGGTGTGCTGGGTTGTGGTTCTGGGGAGCCGTGTAGACAGGCTCTGCTGGGGAACGTTGTGAACAGGCTCTGTTGGAGAGCCAGGCGGGCTGTCGTGCTTGGGGGCCCCGTGTGCTGTGCTGGGGAGCCCGTTGAGCTGGGCTGGGGAGCCCGGTTTGGTGGGCTGTGGTGCTGGGGAGCCGTGTGGACAGGCTCTGCTGGGGAGCGGTGTGAAGAGGCTCTGATGGAGAGCCAGGCTTGCTGTGGTGCTGGGGGCCCCCGTGTGCTGAGCTGGGGAGCCCGGTGTGCTGGGCTGTGGTGCTGGCGAGCCGTGTAGAAAGGCTCAGCTGGGGAGCGGTGTGAACAGGCTCTGATGGAGAGCCAGCCGGGCTGTGGTGCTGGGTTGTCCCGTGTGCTGTGCTGGGGAGCCTGGTGTGCTGGGCTGTGGTGCTGGGGAGCCGTGCATACTGGCTCTGCTGGGGAGCTGTGTGAACAGGCTCTGCTGGATAGGCAGGCAGGATGTGGTGGTGGGGGCCCCCGTGTGCTGTGCTGGGGAGCCTGGTGAGCTGGGCTGGGGATCCCGGTGTGCTGGGCTGTGGTGCTTGGGAGCCGTGTAGACAGGCTCAGCTGGGGAGCGGTGTGAACAGGCTCTGATGGAGAACCAGGCGGGCTGTGGTGCTGGGGGCCCCCGTGTGCTGTGCTGGGGGGCCCGGTGAGCTGGGCTGGGGACCCCGGTGTAATGGACAGTGGTGCTGGCAAACCGTGTAGACAGGCTCTGCTGGGGGCCCCCATGTGCTGTGCTGGGGAGCCCGGTGAGCTAGGCCGGGGAGCCCGGTGTACTGGGCTGTGCTGCTGGGGAGCCGTGTGGACAGGTTCTGCTGGGGATTGGTTTGAACAGGCTCTGCTTCAGAGCCAGGCTGGCTGTGGTGCTGGGGGTACCCGTGTTCCATGCTGGGGAGCCCGTTAAGCCTAGCTGGGGAGCCCGGTGTGCTGGGCAGTGGTGCTGGGGAGCCGTTTGGACAGGCTCTGCTGGGGAGCGGTGTGAACAGGCCATGATGGAGAGCCAGGCGGGATGTGGTGCTAGTGGCCCCCGTGTGCTGTGCTGGTGAGCCCGGTGAGCTTGGCAGGGTAGCCCGCTGTGCTCGGCGGTGCTGCTGGGGAGCCGTATGGACAGGGACTGCTGGGGAGTGGTTTGAACAGGCTCTGCTGGGGCGCCAGGTGGGCTGTGGTGCTGGGGGTCCCCGTGTGCTGTGCTGGGGAGCCCGGTGAGCTGGGCTGGGGAGCCCGGTGTGCTGGGCTGTGGTGCTGGGGAGCCGTGTAGACAGGCTCTGCTTGGGAGCGGAGTGAACAGGCTCTGCTGGGGAGCGGTGTGAACAGTCTCTGATGGAGAGCCAGGCGGGCTGTGGTGATGGGGGCCCCCGTGTGCTGTGCTGGGGAGCCCGGATAGCTGGGCTACGGAGCCCGGTGTGCAGGGCTGTGCTGCTGGGGAGCCGTATGGACAGTCTCTGCTGGGGACAGTTTTGAAAAGGCTCTGATGGAGAGCCAGGCGGGCTGTGGTGTTGGGGGCCCCCATGTGCTGTGCTGGGGAGCCCGGTGAGCTGGGCCGAGGAGCCCGGTGTGCTGGGCTGTGCTGCTGGGGAGGCGTGTGGACAGGCTCTGCAGCGGAGTGCTGTGATATGGCTCTGATGGAGAGCCAGGCGGGCTGTGGTGCTGGTGGCCCCCTTGTGCTGTACTGCGGAGCACGGTGAGCTGGGCTGGGGAGCCCGGTGTACTGGGCTGTGGTGCTGGGGAGCCGTGTGGACAGGCTCTGCTTGGGAGCGGTTTGAACAGGCTCTGCTGGAGAACCAGGCGGGCTGTGGTGCAGGGGGGCCCCGTGTGGTTTGCTGGGGGCCCCCGTGTGCTGTACTGGGGAGCACGGTGTTCTGGGCTGTGCTGCTGGTGAGCCGTGTGGACAGGCTCTGCTGCAGAGCTCTGCTGGGGAGCGGTTTGAACAGGCTCTGCTGGAGAGGCAGGCAGGCTGTGGTGCTGGGGGCCCCCGTGTGCTGTGCTGGGGAGCCCAGTGTGCTGAGTTGTGGTTCTGGGGAGCCGTGTAGACAGGCTCTGCTGGGGAGCGGTGTGAACAGCCTCTGCTGGAGAGCCAGGCGGCCTCTGCTGCTGGGGGCGCCCGTGTGCTGTGCTCGGGAGCCCGGTGAGCTGGGCTGGGGAGCCCGGTGTGCTGGGCATTGCTGCTGGGGAACCGTGTAGACAGGCTCTGCTGGGGAGCGGTTTAAACACGCTCTGCCGGAGAGCCAGGCGGGCTGTGGTGCTGGGGGCCCCCGTGTGCTGTGCTGGGGAGCCTGGTGAGCTGGGCTGGGGATCCCGGTGTGCTGGGCTGTGGTGCTTGGGAGCCGTGTAGACAGGCTCAGCTGGGGAGCGGTGTGAACAGGCTCTGCTGGAGAGCCAGGCGGGCTGTGGTGCTGGGGAGCCGTGTGGACAGGCTGTGCTGGGGAGTGGTTTGAGATGGCTCTGCATTAGAGCCAGGCGGGCTGTGGTGCTGGGGGCCCCCGTGTGCTGTGCTGGGGAGCCCGGTTAGCTGGGTTGGGGAGCCCGGTCTGCAGGGCTGTGCTGCTGGGGAGCCGTATGGACAGTCTCTCCTGGGAAAAGTTTGAACAGGCTCTGATGGAGAGCCAGGCTTGCTGTGGTGTTGGGGGCCCACGTGTGCTTTGCTGGGGAGCCCGGTGAGCTGGGCTGGGGAGCCTGGTGTGCTGGCCTGTGCTGCTGGGGAGGCGTGTGGACAGGCTGTGCTGGGGAGTGGTTTGAACAGGCTCTGCCTGAGAGCCAGGCGAGGTGTTGTGCTGGGGGCCCCCGTGTGCTGTGCTGGCAAGCCCGGTGTCCTAGGGTGTTCTGCTGGGGAGCCGTGTGTACCGGCTCTGCTGAGGAGCGGTGTGAAAAGCCTCTGATGGAAAGCCAGGCGGGCTGTGGTGTTGGGGGCCCCCGTGTGCTGTGCTGGTGATGTGCTGGTGAGTCCGGTGAGCTGGGCTGGGGAGCCCGGTGTGCTGGGCTGTGCTGCTGGGGAGCCGTGTGGACAGGTTATGCTGCGGAGCGCTGTGACCAGGCTCTGATGGAGAGCCAGGCGGGCTGTGGTGCTGGGGGGCCCCGTGTGCTGTGCTGGGGAGCCCGGTGAGCTGGGCTGGGGAGCCCGGTGTGCCGGGCTGTTGTGCTGGGGAGCCGTGTAGAAAGGCTCTGCTGTGGAGGGGTGTGAACAGGCTTTGTCTGAGAGCCAGGCAGGCTATGGTGCTGGGGGGCCCCGCGTGCTGTGCTGGGGAGCCCTGTGAGCTGGGCTGGGGAGCCCAGTGTGCTGGGCTGTGGTGCTTGGGAGCCGTGTGGACTCGCACTCCTGGGGACTGGTTTGAACAGGCTCTGATGGAGAGCCAGGCGGGCTGTGGTGATGGGGGGCACCGTGTGCTGTCTTGGGGAGCCCGTTGAGCTGGGCTGGGGAGCCCAGTGTGCTGGGCTGTGGTGCTGGGGAGCCGTGTGGACACGCTCTCTTGGGGAGTGGTTTGAACAGGCTCTGATGGAGAGCCAGGAGGGCTGTGGTGCTGGGGAGCCCGGTGGGCTTGGCAGAGGAGCCCGGTGTGCTGGGCGGTGCTGCTGGGGAGCCGTGTAGACAGGCTCTGCTGGGGAGCAGTGTGAACATGCTCTGCTGGAGAGCCAGGCGGGCTGTGGTGCTGGGTAGCCGTGTGGACATTCTCTGCTGGGGAGTGGTTTGAACAGGCTTTGCTGGTGAGCCAGGCTGGCTGTGGTGCTGGGGGGCCCCGTGTGCTGTGCTGGGGAGCCCCGTGAGCTGGGCTGGGAGGCCCGGTGTGCTGGGCTTTTGTGCTGGGGAGCCGTGTAGACAGGCTCTGCTGCGGAGGGGTGTGAACAGGCCCTGATGGAGAGCCAGGCGGGCTGTGGTGCTGGGGGGCCCCGTGAGCTGTGCTCAGGAGCCCGGTGAGCTGGGCTGGGGAGCCCGGTGTGCTGGGCTGTGGTGCTGGGGGGCCCCGTGTGCTGTGCTGGGGAGCCCGGTTAGCTGGGCAGAGGAGCCCGGTGAGCTGGGCTGTGGTGCTGGGTAGCCGTGTAGACAGGCTCTGCTGGCGAGTGGTTTGAACAGGCTCTGCTGGAGAGTCAGGCGGGCTATTGTGCTGGGGGGCATCGTGTGCTGTGTTGGGGAGCCCGGTGTGCTGGGCTTTGGTGCTGGGGAGCCGTGTGGAAAGGTCCTGCTGGGGAGAGGGTTGAACAGGCTCTGATGGAGAGCCAGGCGGGCTGTTGAGCTGGGTAGCCGCGTGTGCTGTGCTGGGGGGCCCCGTGTGCTGTGCTGGGGAGCCCGATGAGTTGGGCTGGGGAGCCCGGTGTGCTGGGCTGTGGTGCTGGGGAGCCGTGTGGACAGGCTCTGCTCGGGAGAGGGTTGAACAGGTTCTGATGGAGAGCCAGGCGTGCTGTGGTGCTGGGGGGCCCCGAGTGCTGTGCTGGGGAGCCCGGTGTGCTGGGCTTTAGTGCTTGGGAGCCGTGTGGACAGGCTCTGCTGGGGAGTGGTTTGAACAGGCTCTGCTGGATAGCCAGGCGGGCTGTGGTGCTGGGGGCCCCCGTGTGCTGTGCTGCGGAGCCCGTTGAGCTGGGATGTGGAGCCCGGTGTGCTGGGCTGTGGTGGTGGGGAGCCCGGTGAGCTGGGCTGTGGTGCTGGGGAGCCGTGTGGACAGGCTCTGCTGGGGAGCCGTGTGGACAGGCTCTGCTGTGGAAGGGTGTGAACAGGCTTTGTTGGAGAGCCAGGCGGTCTATGGTGCTGGGGGGCCCCGTGTGCTGTGCTGGGGAAACCTGTGAGCTGGGCTGGTGAGCCCAGTGTGCTGGGCTGTTGTGCTTGGGAGCCGTGTGGACTCGCTCTGCTGGGGAGTGGTTTGAACAGGCTCTGCTGGAGAGCCAGGCAGGCTGTGGTGCTGGGGGACCCCGTGTGCTGTGCTGGGGAGCCCGGTGAGCTGGGCAGAGGAGCCCGGTTTGCTGGGCTGTGCTGCTGGGGGGCCTTGTAGACAGGCTCTGCTGGGGAGCGGTGTGAACAGGCTCTGCTGGAGAGCCAGGCGGACTGTGGAGCTGGGGAGCCATGTGGACAGGCTCTGCTGGGGAGTGGTTTGAACAGACTCTGCTGGAGAGCCAGGCAGGCTGTGGTGCTGGGGGACCCCGTGTGCTGTGCTGGGGAGCCCGGTGAGCTGGGCTGGGGAGCCCGGTGTGCTGGGCTTTTTTTCTGGGGAGCCGTGTAGACAGGCTCTTCTGTGGAGGGGTGTGAACAGGCCCTGATGGAGAGCCAGGCGGGCTGTGGTGCTGGGGGCCCCCGTGAGCTGTGCTCAGGAGCCCTGTGAGCTGGGCTGGGGATCCCTGTGTGCTTTGCTGTGGTGATGGCGAGCCATGTAGACAGGCTGTGCTGTTGAAAGGTGTGAACAGCCTCTGATGGAGAGCCAGCCTGTCTGTGGTGCTGGGGGGCCCCGTGTTCTGTGCTTGGGAGCCCGTTGATTTGGGCTGGAGAGCCCGGTGTGCTGGGCTGTGGTGCTGGGGAGCCGTGTAGACAGGCTCTGCTGGGGAGCGGTGTGAACAGGCACTGATGGAGAGTCAGGCGGGCTGAGGTGCTGGGGGCCCACGTGTGCTGTGCTGGGGAGTCCGGTGAGCTGGGCTGGGGAGCTCGGTGTGCTGGGCTGTGGTGCTGGGGAGCCGTGTGAACAGGCTCTGCTGGGGAGCGGTGTGAACAGGCACTGATGGAGAGTCAGGCGGGCTGAGGTGCTGGGGGCCCACGTGTGCTGTGCTGGGGAGTCCGGTGAGCTGGGCTGGGGAGCCCGGTGTGCTGGGATGTGCTGCTGGGGAGCCGTGTGGACAGGCTCTTCTGGGGAGCGGTGTGAAGAGGCTCTGATGGAGAGCCAGGCGGGCTGTGGTGCTGGGGGGCCCCGTGTGCTGTGCTGGGGAGCCCGTTGAGCTGGGCTGGGTAGCCCGGTATGCTGGGCTGTGCTGCTGGGGAGCCGTGTGGAAAGGCATTGCTGGGGAGTTGTTTGAAAAGGACCTGCCGGACAGCCAGGCTGGCTGTGGTGCTGGGGGGCCCCGTGTGCCGTGCTCGGGAGCCCGTTGAGCTGGGCTGTGGAGCCCGGTGTGCTGGGCTGTGTTGCTGGGGAGCCTTGTGGACAGGCTCTGCTGGGGAGCGTTGTCAACAGGCTCTGATGGAGAGCCAGGCGGGCTGTAATGCTGGGGGCTCCTGTGTGCTTTGATGGGGAGCCCGGTGAGCTGGGCTGGGGACCCCGGTGAGCAGGCCTGTGCTGCTGGGGAGCCGTGTGGACAGGCTCTTCTGAGGAGCGGTGTGGACAGGCTCTGATGGAGAGCCAGGCGGGGTGTGGTGCTGGGGGGCCCCTTGTTCTGTGCTGAGGAGCCCGTTGAGCTGGGCTGGGGAGCCCGGTGTGCTGGGCTGTGGTGCTGGGGAGCCGTGTGGACAGGCTCTGCTGGGGAGTGGTTTGAACAGGCTCTGCCGGAGAGCCAGGCGGGCTGTGGTGCTGGGTGCCCCCGTGTGCTGTGCTGGGGAGCCCGGTGTGCTGGGCTGGGGAGCCCGGTGTGCTGGGCTGTGGTGCTGGGGAGCCGTGTGGACAGGCTCTACTGGGGAGCGTTGTGAATAGGTTCTGATGGAAAGCCAGGCGTGCTGTGGTGCTCGGGGGGACCGTGTGCTGTGCTGGGGAGCCCGGTGAGAAGGGCTGGGGAGCCCGGTGTGCTGGGCTGTGGTGCTGGGGAGCCGTGTAGACAGGCTCTGCTGCGGAGCGCTGTCACCAGGCTCTGATGGAGAGCCAGGCGGGCTGTGGTTGCTGGGGGGCCCCGTGTGCTGTGATGGGGAGCCCGTTGAGGTGACCTCGGGAGCCCGGTGTGCTGGGCTTTGGTGCTGGGGTGCCGTGTAGACAGGCTCTGCTGCGGAGCGGTGTGAACAGGCCCTGATGGAGAGCCAGGTTGGCTGTGGTGCTGGGGGCCCCCGTGAGCTGTGCTCAGGAGCCCGGTGAGCTTGGCTGGGGATACCTGTGTGCTTTGCTGTGGTGATGGGGAGCCGTGTAGACATGCTGTGCTGTTGAGCGGTGTGAACAAGCTCTTATGGAGAGCCAGCCGGGCTGTGGTGCTGGGGGCCCCCGTGTTCTGTACTCGGGAGCCCAGTGAGTTGGGCTTCGGAGCCCAATGTTCTGGGCTGTGGTGCTGGGAAGCCGTGTGGACAGGCTTTGCTGGGGAGAGGGTTGAACAGGCTCTGATGGAGAGCCAGGCGGGTTGTTGTGCTGGGTAGCCCCGTGTGCTGTGCTGGGTGGGCCCGTGTGCTGTGCTGGGGGGCCCCGTGTGCTGTGCTGGGGAGCCCGGTGAGATGGGCTGTGGTGCTGGGGAGCCGTGTGGACATGCTCTGCTGGGGAGAGGGTTGAACAGGCTCTGATGGAGAGCCAAGCGGGCTGGAGTTCAGGGGAGCCCGGTGAGCTGTTGTGGGGGCCCCCGTGTGCTGTGCTGGGGAGCCGGGTGAGCAGGGCTGGGGAGCCCGGTGTGCTGGGCTGTGGTGATGGGGAGCCGTGTAGACAGGCTCTGCTGGGGAGCGGTGTGAACAGGCTTTGATGGATAGCCAGGCGGGCTATGGTGCTGGGGGGGCCCGTCTGCTGTGCTGGGGAGCCCGGTGAGCTGGGCTGGGGAGCCCGGTGTGCTGGGCTGTTGTGCTGGGGAGCCGTGTAGACAGGCTCTGCTGTGGAGGGGTCTGAACAGGCTTTGTTGGAGAGCCAGGCGGGCTATGGTGCTGGGGGTCCCCGTGTGCTGTCCTGGGGAGCCCTGTGAGCTGGGATGGGGAGCCCAGTTTGCTGGGCTATGGTGCTTGGGAGCCTTGTCGACTCGCTCTGCTGGGGAGTGGTTTGAACAGGCTCTGATGGAGAGCCAGGCGGGCTGTGGTGCAGGGGGGGACCGTGTGCTATCCTGGGAGCCCGTTGAGCTGCTGCTGGGGAGCCCAGTGTTCTGGGCTGTGGTGCTGGGGAGCCGTGTGGACAGGCTCTGTTGGGGAGTGGTTTAAACAGGCTCTGATGGAGAGCAAGGCGGGCTGTGGTGCTGGGGAGCCCGGTGTGCTGGGCAGAGGAGCCCGGTGTGGTGGGCTGTGCTGCTGGTGAGCCGTGTAGACAGGCTCAGCTTGGGAGCGGCGTGAACAGGCTCTGCTGGAGAGCCAGGCGGGCTGTGGTGCTGGGGGGCCCCGTGTGCTGATGCCTGGGAGCCCGGTGAGCTGGGCTGGGGAGCCCGGTGTGCTGGGCTTTTGTGCTGGGGAGCCGTGTAGACAAGCTCTGCTGCGGAGGGGTGTGAACAGGCCCTGATGGAGAGCCAGGCGGGCTGTGGTGCTGGGGGCCCCCGTGAGCTGTGCTCAGGAGCCCGGTGAGTTGGGAAGGGGATCCCTGTGTGCTTGGTTGTGGTGATGAGGAGCCGTGTAGAAAGGCTGTGCTGTTGAGCGGTGTGAACAGGCTCTGATGGAGAGCAAGGCGGGCTGTGGTGCTGGGGGCCCCCGTGTGCTGTACTCGGGAGCCCAGTGAGCTGGGCTTCGGAGCCCAGTGTGCTCGGCTGTGGTTCTGTGAAGCCGTGTGGACAGGCTCTGCTGGGGAGAGGGTTGAACAGGCTCTGATGGAGAGCCAGGCGGACTTTTGTGCTTGGAAGCCCCGTGTGCTGTGCAGGGGGGGCCCGTGTGCTGTGCTGGGGAGCCCGTTGAGTTGGGCTGGGGAGCCCGGTGTGCTGGGCTGTGCTGCTGGTGAGCCGTGTAGAAAGGCTCTGCTGGGGAGCGGTGTGAAGAGGCTCTGATGGAGAGCCAGGCGGGCTGTGGTGCTGGGATGCCCCGTGTGCTGTTCTGGGGGGCCCCGTGTGCTGTGCTGGGGAGCCCGGTGTTCTGGGCTGTGGTGCTGTTGAGCCGTGTGGACAGGCTCTGCTTGGGAGTGGTGTGAAATGGCTCTGATGGAGAGCCAGGCTGGCAGTGGTTCTGGGGGGCCCCGTGTGCTGTGCTGGGGAACCCGTTGAGCTGGGCTTCGGAGCCCGGTGTGTTGGGCTGTGGTGCTGGGGAGCCGTGTGGACAGGCTCTGCTGGGTAGTGGTTTGAACAGGGTATGCTGGATTGCCTGGCGTGCTGTGGTACTGGGGGCCCCCGTGTGCTGTTCTGGGGAGCCCGGTGAGCTGGGTTTAGGAGACCGCTGTGCTGGGCTGTGATGCTGGGGAGCTGTGTGGACAGGCTCTGCTGCGGAGCGCTGTGACCAGGCTCTGATCGAGAGCCAGGCTGGCTGTGGTGCTTGGGGGCCCCGTGTGCTGTCCTGGGGAGCCCGGTGATCTGGGCTGGGGAGCCCGGTGTGCTGGGCTGTGGTTATGGGGAGCCGTGTAGACAGGCTCTGCTGGGGAGCGGTGTGAACAGGCTTTGATGGAGAGCCAGGCGGGCTATGGTGGTGGGGCGGCCCGTGTGCTGTGCTGGGTAGACCGGTGAGCTGGGCTGGGGAGCCCGGTGTACTTGGCTGTTGTGCTGGGGAGCCGTGTTGACAGGCTCTGCTGTGGTGGGGTGTGAAAAGGCTTTGTTGGAGAGCCAGGCGGGCTGTGGTCCTGGGGGGGACCGTGTGCTGTCCTGCGGAGCCCGTTGAGGTGGGCTGGGGAGCCCAGTGTGCTGGGCTGTGGTGCTGGGGAGCCGTGTGGACAGGCTCTGTTGGGGAGTGGTTTGAACAGGCCCTGATGGAGAGCCAGGCGGGCTGTGGTGCTGGGGAGCCCGGTGAGCTGGGCAGAGGAGCCCGGTGTGCTGGGCTGTGCTGCTGGCGAGCCGTGTAGACAGGCTCTGCTGGGGAGCAGTGTGAACAGGCTCTGCTGGAGAGCCAGCCGGGGCTGTGGTGCTGTGGGGCCCTGTGTGCTGGGCTGGGGAGCCCGGTGTGCTGGGCTGTGGTGCTGGGGAGCCGTGTAGACAGGCTCTGCTGCGGAGCGGTGTGAACAGGCTCTTATGGAGAGCCAGGCGGGCTGAAGTGCTGAGGGCCCCCGTGTGCTGTGCTGGGCGGCCCGGTGAGCTGGGCTGGGGAGCCTGGTGTGCTGGGCTGTGGTCCTGGGGAGCCGTGTAGACAGGCTCTTCTGGAGAGCAGAGTGAACAGGCTCTGCTGAGGAGCGGTGTGAAGAGGCTCTGATGGCGAGCAAGCGGGCTGTGGTGCTGGGAAGTCCCGTGTGC